>CAIGRL010315111.1:0-10110 GCA_903798325.1 Fraxinus xanthoxyloides
ATCAATACAAAGTCATTTTATCCATTTTGTCTGTGTTAACACTGTTACAATTCATTTTCCTTGTCTGTGAGGTGTTAATTCTTCCAGGAACCTATCACACATCAACTTTAGGACATGAGTTTCTTTAAAATTTAAATTATGCAAGACGTGCTCCAAGTGGCCCCCAACTACTTCAACTGTCAGACATTTTATTTACCTCCAAGAAATATTACCTACCACCAATTCGTCCTTTTTTCCTATTTTTTCTGTTCTAGTACGAGAATGTGTCATTCTAACATCCTCTTTTATGTTCTATTCATTCTAAAATCCAAAACTCAATATAAAAAACATGATTGGTATGATAGCTGTTGTTCAAAAATTCCCATTTCATCTAACTCGCACCCTTATCTTAAAAAAACATGCTCTCATAGTCCACCATCCACGTCTAAAAACAGATATTCTTTTGAGGATAAAACAGAAGAAAATGAAAATTGACTCTTCTTATATTGATGTTAAGGCTACACTCAAATATCTAGGATCAATTCATCTAGAAATAATGGATACGTGAAGACTGGTTGATTACGAGAAGATTGTATTAAGTCTGATTGACCAAGATTGATACACATACACTAATAATATTAATGAGTATGAAGCGAACTTTGATGTTGCGATATGAACAAAGATACCCAATATGGTCTCAGCAATGCCAAAATTGGAACATAATAATGTAACTCTTTTCTTAATGTATTTCCATGACAATGTAATTCTCCATTCCTTAGGTTTCCATTATCTGCTACCTATGATGCATGCACTGTCCTGCTATGGCGCCGTGCCCAACACGTGACCTCTGGCAATCAAGACATGTATTTAATAAACCATGTGCCCTTATACCATTTTTCATATATATATTTTTAAATTACTGCTGCTCAAGGGATACTTTCTACACATTCCTTAAGCAAGTGATGTCCTATATCAAAAATTATAATAAAGATATTACACATGAATTTAAATCAACTTATATTTTAATTTAACAAAAGGGAATCTGAGAAACAGTTACAATCCGAGCGAAAATAACCTGGGAAAGCTCAAGAAATGAAGAACCGGGATCGATCAAGCAATCAATTCTCTCCCTAGGAAGAAGCTTGTTCCTACTCCTGTTCCTCTTCACAGCCTCAGCTCCTCCACCCTTCATAACCTTTCGCAACAAAACCAAAATGCCAGTTAAATAAGAAAAAAATAAATCCAATGATACAAGTACAAACAAACACAATATATGATATACATTCACAGATAAAGACAAGGAGAAAGAGCTGCGATACCTGATGAATGTGCGAGTGGAGTTGGGAAATGAGTCCTTCCATAACCTTGCAGTTGCTGGCGAAGGATTCGGAACCCCGGTCGATGGTGTCGGGTAGGACCCCTAAACAGAAGCTCCGGGCCGGAGTCAATCGGCTTGGAGCTGAAGCAAATGATGAAATTCTTCTAGCTAAGGTTCCAATCATTCTTCTCTCCTCTAGTTCCTCGCTCTACTTCTCCCTAAATCGTTTCTCCGATTTAATACGGCAGCAGTATCTAACGCATCCTAGCTGTAATCTATATCCAAACTGTTCAAGTCCATCGTGGCTTGATAAATTTTAAAGATGTATATTTTTTTTTTTTAAATTCTTACGAAGAAAGATTAAAATATTCTAGAAGGGTAAATTACATCTACCATCTCCAATATTTGGCCTTAATGCAATCTTGTCCTCGACCTTTTCTCTGTAACAATTCAAACTCATGGAATTGAACCCTTCCCTCTAATAGCTGAATGGAATCCAGTTATTATCAACAAATTACACTTATTCGAAAATGTAATTATTCTTGAACTTTCATAAATGTTCAAATCGGTCAACTATGATTCCATGATATAATTCACATACACACAATCTCTTTTATTTTATTTTTCACTAATACGTTGAAAATCATTAATGTGGAAATGTTCTATTTAATTCTTCATAAAACAATTTGTGTTTTTCCCTTTATTTTCTTTAACTAATGGGAAAAATAAAAATACAAAGATTTAGTGGTTGTTCTCTTCGTGTTTCGATTTTTGGTTTTAAGTTTTGAATTTATTTTGAGTTTTGTACTTTAAGTGTCCATTTTGAAATTGCTGAAAACGTCTTTTTTTGTCATTTTGAAAAATTGTTTTCAAGAATAAAAAATATATATATGAAGTTTTAGCTTGATTTTAACTGAAAATAGCCAAAACGACTTTTTTTGCGTTTTCCATTTTCTTTGTAAATTTTAAACTTGTTTTTTAAAATATGTTTCAAAAATAGGTAAGTAAACGTGTTTTCTGTGTTTTCGAAAACTGAAAATAACGGAAAAGCAGCAAAGAGAATAGACCTAGGTTCTATTTGAGTTCCATTTTTTTGAAAAATATATGGTTAAAAACTAAAGAATTTTTTTTGGATTTACGTACAAATTATTTTATTGAGATAACGTGTGACTAAAAATAAGTTCATAATAAAAAATGAAGTCTTACATAATAAAACTCAAAGAGGGTCTTAATTTTTTTTAAAAAAATTATTACAGGAGAGGTGCCATCAGTCCCATACAAGAAAATATTCCTACACTAGGAAAATGTTCCATCAAGCATAGAAAATAAAAAATTCTCATATAAGGCTTCATCTTTCTCGGAGAAAAAAGGGAGATTCTTACATTTTTCTAATTTTCTTTCCATGTGCAAAATTAGAGGAGTGAGGAATCGAATCCTTGAAATTGATTGTGGAACCAAGCATATAGAACCTAGAATAGACACTAAGATACGCTTGGAATGGTGGCAGACATATCTTAGTGCTAATAATATTCTAAATTAATAATGTGCAAAAATGTTTTAACTTGCCATTCTACAAGTAATCAATACTCCAATTAACCGCATCTAAGGCAGATATCAAAAGAACTCGGAGGTCAAATGAGAAGCAAGTAGATATCAAACAACCCGAATCTCATAATACAATAATGGTTCTATAATTTTATGGCATTACAATTTGCTTCTGTACATAAAACTACCTACATTATGTATATAATGAGATCTGAATCAGATCACAATACACCATCCAATTCTATTCACTAATGGCGAGACACTTCTCTACCAAGGCCCCGTCACTGTCCTTCTCAAGCATATTCTTTTACCTACCCGTCGCATATTTGTTGATTCTGATACCTGTAACATAACAAATATAAACAAACTAGATCTACAGGTGAGGAAGAACACAAAAGGCTCTACTCGACTGGGTTTCAGAATGCAGCGATTTTTCTATTTCATTTAGACTTATTTCAGAAATATAATTTGAACTCTTCAATTTGACAAGTATAATGAATAGCAGCAATGCCATTAGTCCAGAGCATACGTATAATTGAAGAAAAATATAAGGCTCAACTTTTTCGCTCATATAAGTTAAGTGCCTATTTACTGTGGAACTTGCTCTCGTTCAACAGTTCTTTTTGTTACTGCCAAGACCTTTCATACTATAAAGGAGATGCGAATGCAGGGAATTGTAGCAGTCAAAATGTTTTGTACCTGATTTTTCTGCATCTCCATATATTCTGCCTACAGAAATATGGGAAGACAGCAAGAACTTGTGTCAAAATTGTGAATTTCCAGTATCATCTTGTAAATTGTAAACTGACTGCCCAAATGGACCTACCTGTTTTTTCCGCAACTCTTGGTTCATTTCTCTGAGCTTTGCTACTTCTGCTTCCAATTCCAAGGTATATGCCTGCCATTCCATTCATATTTAAAATGTTATTAATCAAAGAATATGTAGTAAACTCAGCCATGTGCTGGATAAACATAAATAGTCCCGCAGTTATGAATCAGAACAGATGCAGAGGCCATATGCCAAGGTGAATAGTAAAACGTATCTAAATATTCTCCTGTATAATTTTCTCACGTCATCAGGTCACTTTAATATCAAACTCAGTCGTGCTATTTCATGCATTAGTAAAGTTATTCAAGCACAAAAGAGGTGTGTGATTATATGTCAATATTAACATGCATTAATCTCTCAGAAATCAGTATATCGATACTGGTGCTACATGTCTATCATGAAGTGGTTGCAAACTCGTGGAACAACTAGTCCATAAAATATTCCCCAGTCAATTTAATCAAGCTGTATTGATCTATAAGTACTGTATCTATAAGTACTGTAGTAACGTTTAATAAATATCCCCGATAAAGATTTTTAAAAAGTAATTATATGACGGGGCCAAAATGCAAATAATGATTTTCTGTCCTATAATGGAGAAGTCCATCCAGTATATGGGGTGCAACAAAAGGATCTGCAATCCCGAGATGGTTTCAAAAATCAGAGATGGTAAATCTTCAATGTTAGTCTCTCATTATCAAGTTTATACGACAAGCCATATAGGCATTCTTTAACTGAACCTTGAATTATGGATAGTGATATCTTCTCACACCGCTACCAAGGAAAAGGAATGAACCTTCATGGGCCACAAGAACCATAAACCATGTTCAATAATTTTGTGAGCAGTATAAAGGAATACAGAAGTACAGATGGAGGGTTGTAAATTCACCTGCTTCCGAGCCCTTGACCTTGCAGCAGACTCTCTGTTTTTTATCATTCTCCTACGCCTTCTCTCCACTACTTTCTCTAAAGAATTAGATGATCTCCTTCCTCGACCACCTTCACGAAATGCATAAGGAGAAGGGGACAGTGAAGATGTATCTACATCACTCTTAGCAATTGTATCTGAAGGTAGATGATTTCCAGGAGATCCTCCTGCAACTGTCGTGCCCCCATTGCGTAATGCCCCCACCATGGCCACTGCTCCACCTTGAACTAGAGTATTATTCAAAGGATTTGATATTCCAGCAACTGGACCTTTTGCGCCTGGGCTAGCCTGTTTTCCAGTGTTACCAAGTTGCATAGGAGATGAAAATGTCACTATTGTTTGTTTGGGAAAAAGAGGCTGAGTCTGTGGCTGCCTAGGTTGTTGCTCAAGAGGTATAACAGCACCCATATTCTTCTCTAAGGCTCGTGAATTATGGACTACATTGTTGTTCTCGTCAAGTTGATTACCCAACACACGTTGGTTACATGGTTGCTGTTGAAATCCTATAGTTGAACCATTATTGAAACTATTTGGATGAGGTAAACTGCCATATATTCCATTATGATTTGCTGGCCAAGAAGGCTGAATATCTTCTCTAACCACCCCTGCTCTTACCAAGAACTCTTCTAATGTCATTTCACGCAAAGTTGGCTGCCTCACCTCAAAATTTGATCCCCCACCACCACTTCCATCTTTTGTACCAACAGTTTCTTTGAGTACATCTCTCCACACTTCATCAACAGTTTTCTGACTTAATGTACGTGGCAATGTTAGAGAACCTTGCCTCTGCAAATTTCCACCCATGGCCATCCCATCTCCCCCTCCAGGACAAGTAGACATGGCTTGAGTCTCTTCAGCTGTCCAAATGCTTTTCAAAAGGTCTTCCATGTTCATAGATCCAAAGTCCTTTCCAGGTCCAGCCAAGGTGTTCTGGAACTCATCAAAAGTCAAGGAATATACGGACGATTGTCGAGCCAATGGATAATTACCCACTGGTGTCCCCCTGCTGCCATCTGGCTGCACCGTGTCCCCAAAATTCTTGAAGTTCATGTAGGACCCCATTATAGAAGATTGTCAAGCAGAGCTACAAGCTGACCAAATATTATAGTTACTATTTAGCAACGGAGTAGATTATCAACTATCAAGGCCATATATACCCATGTAATTCAAGCAAAGAGAACAAATAGAATTCTGTGTTCCCCTTTCTCAGCTTTCATTTAATACTTTTTTCCTCAAAAATGTGACCATGAGCAACCAAACTATGGAAGAAGACCAGGGATGAAAATGGATAAAACTTCAATTTTAATAAAACACCATGCTTCTGAATCAGTAATTTATATACAATCACAGAATAACAAGGCTAATTAAAATTAAAAGTTGGACGTGAAGGAAGTTAAAAACTCAAAGCAGATCTTACTTTAAAGTACTTAAAATAATAGAGAAAATTCAATACATAGCTTTAATTTAAAGTGAAAAAAGAGCAAAGAACGCCCTGATTGTTTGGTACATGTATATAATAATATTGATCGCCACTATTCAGATCTATAATTCAATATGGATAAAAATAAAATAAAAGCAATACAACTTTCAAAAACAATCTAAGAACTATACACTCCCATTAGTCAGTATACAACCAATCATTTTACATATATGCATATAGTAGCGTGTCATTCCATGCAGTGAAGAAAGGTAACTCAGTCCATTTTTTTCTCCTTCGCATTTTTCTTTTCCCAGATTTCATTTGCAGATCCATAAATAACAATATTAATTCAGGAAAATCAAACAAAAAAATTGAATTAAAACACTACATGGCTACACCACAAATTATAAGTGGATAATTCAAACATGGTTCAGAAAACTAAAACACTAAACCCAAATTACAATTAATTCCCATTGTTTTCTAGATCATCCAAATCAACAAACTCTAAATTCGGGTGATAATTGTAAAAAAGGAGAAAATCAGTTATTCATTTGCAAAAAGTACAATGAACAAAGAGGGGGGAAAATAAGTAAACTTTTGACAATACAGCGACGAATTTACCCTTAGAGAGAGATCGTGTCGTTTCCTTCTTCCGGCTAATGTTCGCTGGAGGCGACAAGTGTCTTCTGCCCTTTCCACACGAGTCCTCACATTTAAAGCATCAGCCCTTTATGATTTATCTTCCTTTTTTTTCCTTCAATTTTTTTATTACGCCGACGGTGTAATCTTGAGAAACGTGGACCAATCAGACTGAAGTCTTGCTCTTGATGTGATGGATAACCAATGAGAACGTGTAACGTGGGGATATCTAAGCCGTGTGTCATGCAAGGATATAGGGGCAGATGGCGGGTTCTAATTGGGGGATAGTTGGGAATACGGAGAATGTGATGGAGAGTGAGTGGGCGAGTGGTGCACTATGGGGTGAGTAAGATGGTGTCTTATCTAGGGAAAATTCTTTATATGGTGCGCCCAATAAATGGCTGGTCAATTTTAGTCTAGACGTGATTGGCACATAAGTGCTGTCGATAAGCCATAAATAAAGTTTTTGCATAAACTATTACATTATTGAAGAAAGCGTGACCTATAGAGTTTTTAGTTTTTTTTTCTTTATTAATGTAGAACGTGTTCGTTAGGGATTAAAATTGAATTAAAATTAAAAAATTAATTATTATTGTAGATTTTTATTAGACGAGTGAGACCCAATAAGACTACTTTTTCAATTTTAATTGAATTTTAAGTACGACCGAAGATGTCCATAATTTACTTTTAGTATAATAGAGTCACAAATGCTAATCAAACGGCCCTGTTTGAATAGCGGAGCTCTAAGAGAGGAGTTGAACCGTTTATTTCCCCTTTTATGACTTGTTTGTCTCTCGTGTCACGAAAAATCAATTTCAGTCATATACTTTTTTATAAAACAAGTTTACACGAAACCCAAATTTTTTCTTATATCTTAAATGAGCAATCTCTAAAAAAATTATTATTCAAAAATATATTTTCTCCCAAAAAAAAAAAAAAATATTGTTTCCAAACATGGACTTATTATCGTTTTTGCGTCTTTTCGAAAGGAGTTGTTGATTAGAAGTGGAGAAGGATTCGAGCAGTTATTCCCCCAAATTTAATCAAAGTGTGAATTCCATATTAACATGCCTAAAAGAAAGTTTGAAATTGCTGCTTTTATTATTGCAATTTTTCGAAAATCCTTGTGGTGTGAAGCTAAATCATTATTCTATGGGCGTTAGTAGGTAACATGAGACTGAAAATCTCATAAATGTTGAGTGTGTAGTTTCTAAAATCACTATGATACTCTGGTAAGATTGTACCGAGTTCCAAGATAAAGATTTGGACTGATTTTAGCTGAGACCGCCGTTGATAAGAATTAAAATTAAAATTTTAATGTAAATCAAAATTAATAATTAATTTTAATAACATATTTATAGCATTCATAACTTTTCAACCACACATTTAATCAATTTTTATCAAATTTACTAAAAATCTGATTTTAATCCCCTGTCAAATATGGACACTCAAAACACAAAATTCAAAATGAATTCAAAACTCAAAACACAAAATTGAAACACAAAGAGAACATCCCCTTAATTTTTTTATTGTGAAAAAGCAACCTGATGCCCACCAATGTGAGGAAGAAGTCAAAAAAGACTGCTGACAACGTATATATTTTTTATTAAGATCGAGCAAAAGTTGCTCCCAAACAAGCATTTAGTCACTTCTTGTGAACTCGTATTGGGAAAAAAGTCCACACGAGTTAGCAATGTTAAACACGAATATAATGTGGCCTACTATTGCTGATTTCTACTTGGATTTGTTGTTTGTAACATTGTATGTAGATTATTTGAGTAATTTCAATCATGCACTGAGCACATGGGATTTGAGGCAAATAAACTCTACACACCTTATCGCTAGCAAAGACATGTTAGATGTATTATCGCAAGTGTTGCCAAATCAACTTCTACAATTGCCCAACCTCACTTGATTAAGACCAATGAGAATTGCATATTCTTGAAATGGTCAAGTCTAACAAGTCTCGTCTAGTCTAGTCAATCTACAAAATTAATTTTTGTTTATCATTATATTTTTTGTAACTATTTTTTTTCCGAAATTTCATTATCATTATTTTTTTAAAAAAAATATGTTAAAATTGTTAATTATTACGTAATCATCTTTTTTTGATAAAATACTACAAATTATCTCAGTCAATCTCTAAGATCCTAAATGTTTTTTTCTCTATTCCTAGTTATCTAATTTGATCTTTCCATAATTTTGTGGGAGTTTTTTCATGCTAATTTTAAAAATAATAATAATAATCTCTTTATTATCATACGCATTTGCAACTATACTCGAAATTTAGCACTAAACTAACTTATTTATCCATCTATGTTACTCTGAATTATCACCATTTATCGTATAATCTTGCTTGAAATATCAGTTATTCACATCTACCTCGACGTCATTGTAGCTTATTGCTATTTCAATTGTTTTTTAAAATTAGGATTCTCAAATTATTGTTCAGGGTTAATAATTTTTTTGAATTTGAATTTTACATCTTCCCTAGAGATGAGCATCGTAACAATCATGTAAATCTAGTCAAGTGAAATCTTTACAATTTTAGGGCATGTTCTCTTTACCGTTTTCAAACCTTTTTTTGTTTTTAATTTTTCAAAACAGTGAAAACGAGTTCTCTTTCCTATTTTCAAAAACGCATTGTTGATTGTTACTTTCATTGCAACTACAATTACTTTCATTGCAACTACAATAAGATCACTTCACTTCAATTTGCAACAATTTGATCATTTCACTTCACTTCAATTTAATTGCAATTAATCACTTTGATTGAGTTCCATCGACGTACATAACAGAACATACATAGCTTAAGCTTATGTTTGGCTTATATTTATGAACATTCAAATAACTTTTTATTCTTGANTTCAAACCTTTTTTTGTTTTTAATTTTTCACATCAGTGAAAACGAGTTCTCTTTCCTATTTTCAAAAACGCATTGTTGATTGTTACTTTCATTGCAACTACAATTACTTTCATTGCAACTACAATAAGATCACTTCACTTCAATTTGCAACAATTTGATCATTTCACTTCACTTCAATTTAATTGCAATTAATCACTTTGATTGAGTTCCATCGACGTACATAACAGAACATACATAGCTTAAGCTTATGTTTGGCTTATATTTATGAACATTCAAATAACTTTTTATTCTTGATCTACATGTTTGTTCATATTTATTTATAAATTCAATCATTTTATAATCACTTTCCAAACCTATTCTTTGCTGACCATTGAACTAATGTCTGTAGACGTGGTCATCCACGTGGACTTACTTGTCACGTTAGTCCAATTAAAAAAAAAAAAAAAGATTATTTATTTTCACAATGAACTGACCACCACATGGCAACCATATATACCGGCATCGCAAGGATCCAAAACTCATTCCAAGATAGTGTAAGTGTTATGCTCTAAGTCCAATCAACTTGAACATAAAACACTTTTAATATATA
>CAIGRL010315118.1:0-12188 GCA_903798325.1 Fraxinus xanthoxyloides
ACATTAGTTTTAGAGGTTTAAAAACTATTTTTGGGTGCCTACGACAGTACACCAAAAGCATTCATGGGAGCTCACGTCAGTTATCTAATGACGGTAAGAACATTAATGGAAACTCAAGCAAGGCAACAATATAACATAATTGTGTTGTGGGATTAGTTCAGTTAACTAATGACGGTTAGAACATTGGTGGTTTTCCAAGTGAAGTAGGAATCGAACGGGAAGGACTGTGTGTTGGAAACATCTAGTATAACAACAAATCTGATTGACCAGAATGTTAGTCAATCTCGTCATGCGAACTCCATTAGTTAAGTCAATACAGAACAAGGTGCTCAACTGGTAACAAATGAGGATGATGCCCCTTTCATAGAGGTGGGTAAGAAGAATAAACCAGTTATTGCAACCAAAGTTCAGATGCCAAGGAGAATTACTCCACAGCCTATTCCAAGTAATAAAGTACATGTAAAGAAGACATGAGCAAAATTTGAAACACCCATCTTACATGGCACAAATGCAATTCTTGAAGTCCCATCATCGAAGACAACAAGCAAAGATAAGCTTATAGCCAAGCCTGATATGCAACCAGTTAAACAGAAGAAGGATAAAAAGAGGGATAATGCTCTCTTTATATCATCATGAAGATTGCATCGTGGAACATTAGGGGTTTCAATATACCCTTAAAACAAAATGGGGTTCATCACCTCATTAAGCAATGTGTTGATATTATTGGCGTGTTGGAGACGAAAGTCAACTAACAAAAGTTAGCTCGGATCATGAGGAACAAATTCGATGGGTGTAGGCATACTGATAACTTTCTTTCTCATCCGGCAGGAAGAATCTTGGTGTTATGGGACCATGCAAAAGTAGACCTTTATGTCTTGGAAGCTGCCTCACAGGTTATACATTGTGAAGTAACCTGTAAGGTAACTTTTATCACATTCCGTTTAAGTTTTGCTTATAGTTTCCATTCTATTGTTACTAGGAAGACTTTATGGAGTAACTTGATTGATTTTGGAGATACATGTACATTACCTTGGATGATCATGGGCGATTTTAATAATGTACTTCGTTATGAGGAACGATGTAATGGAGTGGAGATAACTCCATATGAGATTAGAGACTTTGTAGATTGTTGTTTGAATGCGGATCATACAGACTTGAGATCTATTGGATGCTATTATACTTGGTCCAAAAACTCAGTGGACAATATATCTTCAGTTTGGAGGAAGCTCGATAGAGCTATGGATAATAAACTTTGGCAGCAATCAGGAATTCATGCCTTAGCAACTTTTTCAACCAGCTGGCTGTTTCTCGGATCACTCGCCATGCATTGTTTCACTTCTACAAGAAGGTGGGCATAGAAGCGAACATTTTGAATTCTTCAATATGTGAACAACTCATTCAGGACTTTACAATGTAGTGTCTTCTAATTGGATTCAACATATCAATGGCACGAAGCAGTTTACTCTGTGTAAAAAGTTACAGAGACTCAACAAAAAATTGAAGTAGCTCAATACCAAGCACTTTGCTCGTATTTCTATTCGAGCTGATAAGGCTAGAAATGATCTGAAGGCTGTTCAAATGGAATTACATGATCGTCCGACGAATATTGAGTTGCAAAGAATGGTTGCATCTCTTCGAAAATAAGCCGTGGGTATTTGTGATGCAGAGAGAAGCTTCTACTACCAGCAGGCCAAATGTATGTACTTGAGCAATAGTGACAAATGTACGAAATTCTTCCACTCTTTTTTTAAAAGAAATGCGAAGCGGAATTTCATTACTGCAGTAATTAAAGAGGATGAGACTCCAACGAATTCCTAAATGGAGGTGGTTGAATTTATAAGCTACTATCAAACCTTGCTTGGGACAAATATTGTGATCCCATCGATCATAATATTTTTGATGAAAGGCCATTACACTCTTCGCAACATGCAGAATCCCTTGTTGGGGATATTTCTTTGGAAGAGATTAAGGATGCTTTGTTCAACATTGGGATGATAAATCCCCAGAACCGGATGGATACACTTCATATTTTTTTCAAGAAAGCATGGGAGACTGTAAGGGGGTGATTTTGTTGATGCTATTACTGAAATCTTCAGATCTAGTTCAATGCTTAAACAAATTAATCACACTGTCATAACTTTGATTCAGAAGGGCAGCCACTCATCTACTGTCGGGGATTTCATGCTGTAATGTGGTTTATTAGGCGATCACAATTTTTTTTCTAACAGATTAGCACCTATTCTTGGTTCCATCATTGACCAATCGCAGACGGCCTTTGTGGAAGGAAGGAGCATGGTTGAAAATGTACATCTTGCACAGGAGCTATTAAGGCAATACAATAGGAAAAAGAGTATCGCCAAGATGCCTCCTTAAAATTGATCTTCGTAAGGCATATCCATCAATTGGGAATTTTTGAAATCAGTATTAGAGAGACTGGGATTTCCACAAAGATTTATTAGATGGGTGATGGCTTACATCTCAACACCATCTTTCTCAATTGCAATTAATAGAAGAACACTCAATTTTTTCCAGGGTAAAAGGGGCCTACGGCAAGGTAATCCCTTATCACCATTCTTATTTGTGATCTGTCTCGAATATTTTTCAAGATCCTTGAAAGCGGCTACAAACAATACTGAATTTAATTATCATCCGAAGTGTGGGCTCTTGAAAATCACATAATTGGCTTTCAGGGATGATTTGATGTTGTTTCCTAGAGGTGACATTATTTCTATGCTCATACTGATAGATTGTTTGAACAATTTTGGAGATTGTTCGGGACTTCGAATGAATGAAAATAAATCCAACATATTCACTACTGGAATTCATGGACAAGACTTGGATGACATCCAAGTGCTAGTGAACATGCCGAAAGGTTCTATGCCTTTCAGAAATTTGGGGATTCCATTAGTTGCAGAAAAATTGAAAGGTAGCCACTATGCTCCTTTCTTGGATAAAATCGCTACGTACATACATGTTTGGACGAGAACTTCATTATCTTATTTTGGCAATGCTAAACTGGCGAGATCAGTTTTACAAGGAGTTAAATGCTTTTGGTTATCTGTATTTTCGATCCTAGCCATGGAGATTGACAACAGGTGCATGTTTTGTCAAGCTACAACTGAATCGGTCCAACACCTTTTCTTTCAATGTAGCATGAGCATGTACATCTGGGGACAGATTAGAGATTGGCTTGGGATCACCAGAGCCATCTCTACATTACCGAGTGCTTTGAAATGGATCAAGAAGGAAGCACATGGAACATCATGGCAATGTAAGGCCAAGAAAGTTGCGTTGGCAATCACTATATATCATATTTGGACAACAAGAAATATGAAGATCTTTGAAGATCTAAGAACACATCTGAATAGCATAATTCAAAGAATCAAAACACAAGTCTACAAAGTTATGTTTTTTTTGTATCCTCATGTTTTGTATCACTATGAATCTTTAGCACATGGCATCTATATTGCCCTCATGGGAGCATCTTTGAAATTTGTAAACCCGGGAATGCCCAGAGTATTTGTTCATAATTGGTTGAGAAGGAAACATGATAATCATGAAGAACAATACGTGATAATGCTTTCTTGATTGGAGTAAAGGGGATCTCTCTTTAACATACTAGGCATGACTCTTCCATTAGGAGAACACTTACAAATGAATTTTTGAGTTGAGTCCACCATTAGGACTAAGTCAAATCCAATTGATTTTGATAAGTAATTAGTTATCTGACAGAACTCGATTTATACATGGTCTCTTGTATGAGTCCGAACTTGAGTAGAACTATAACCAACTTTTATCTTGTTCATAAAAGATCTCGTAGATCACATTTAGTCAAGTTTTACATAATTATTGATTTTTTTTATATGTGAATTGATCAATAAATTTAAATGTTGTTTAAATACTTTAAAAAGTAGAGTATTGGCATATATGATTTATTAAATACAATAATTATACATTAAGAATAGAGTGTGAATTTGGGTCTTTAAATTTGAAGAGTTAAATCCACTTTCTATTTTAAAAAGTTAAAATATAGTCTTTTGGAACTCATTTTTAAACATTCTCTTTATAAAATAAAGACATTTTGTATTTAGAAAAGTCTTTTGGAAATGTTTTTAAAATAGAGAGTGTGTTTGGCTCTCCAAATTTAAAGAGTCAAATTCACTCTCTATTCTTAATGTATAATGATCATTTAATAAATCCCATATTTCATTATTCTACTTCTTAACCATTTAAACAATATTTAAATTAATTGATCAACTGAAATATAAAAAATTATGTTAAATAAAATATGAAGAGAAGTCAATATATTTTTCTTGAGAAAAATAAAATAAAGAGTTAAAATAGAGAGCTTGATAGCGTATATAAAAAAATTGACATTCTAAATTCAAAGACACTCTCTTATCAATGTATTATTTGTATGAATAGACAATGATGTGAAGCCTCAACTAAGGAGATGATGCCATGTGATTCTGATCCAACAGACACAACGTCGGCCAATGCATTATAAATAAGTCATCTTTGTCACGTAGAAGGGGTTGGAAAAATTAGAGTTAGAATGATCACTTTCTCATGTCTTCAATTCCCAAGTATAAAATTAAGAAGAAATATTGACAAAAACTCTTACACACATTTGTATTTTCATTTTTCATCATACATTTAGTGGACGAATTACATAAGTAGATGATTTTATAATTTACAATACTCTCTTGTTTTCTATTCTTCCACCTATTCGGTGATCTCTTTAGTTATTAGTTATTAGTTCTTGTTTGGTGATCATTGATAACGTGGTTATCTTTTTGTTTTACCCACCGGAACTCGAACATCTTTGTCTTTCACCATAAGGCACTTCCCGCATCCAAATCTGCCTCATTTCTCGTTGTTTCTCCTGTAGAAACGCACCAGAATTGGTATGACATGGCGAGAGTGGGATGGCATCTGTTGACTCATTTTATGGGGCCAACAGATTGACACAGTCTATAGAAAAATGTATAGTTAACCACAAAAATCTCGTGAGGAGAAGTCGATAGGAGATACGTTGGAAGAAATTTCCTAACTCTTGAAAAGTGGTGATTGACATCGTCTGTAGGAAAATGTATAGTTAACTACGAAAAACTTGTGGGGAGAAGTCAGTAGGAGATACCTTGGAAGAAATTTCCTAACCTCTAAACAGGGATGTTCTTGTAGAAAGAACTATTGGAAAGGTCAAGAGATGACCGTATGAATCTACTACTCATTTGATCCTTGAAGAAAAGAATGTTTGGTTGAAAGATGTATCTGTCGATATGTGTTCAAACGGTGAACAAAACACAACCTAAAGGATGAGGGAACACCCTGAAGTAGGGAAACCCTCACAGGTTGTCCCAACTACTTGCCCAAGGCCTCACCAACAACATAGACAGGATGGGTCAAGAGGTAGGGGCATGATAGTAGCTAAACTCAGTAGAGAAGTCGCCACAATGGCTGCTAATATAAGAAATATAACCCAATAGAACATGGAAATGCATGAGCTACTGATAAGCATGCAGGGTCTTGAAAAATACCCAGTTCTTCCATACGCTGCCCCTGGAAACGCATTCCAAGATCTACCATAGTACTAACAAGAGGAGGAGAAAGTTTAAAGCCAAATGGTAGGATACTACGCAACAGAATGGAAGCCCCCCAACAGAGGGAGGTTGAGGTTGACACTTAAACTAACTATGCTTCAGAACAACCTCATGAGGACCCATTTAATTTCCTTCCAAATTATGTTCTAGAAGACCTGCCTCGGAGGTCTGCAAGTGTCTTTGATAGGCAGAGCCCATGGTTGCAAAGAAATAGGTAAACTCGACCCCCTCCGGCACATAAAAATGGGCAATATGAGCTTATTCGATTTGGAAGACAAGAAGAACCGGCTCTCCATGAGGAACTTCGAATTCCTACGGATGGAAATAGGAATGAAAGTAGGGAGTTGGCCAGAAGTGAAGCCAAACTTTCCCATTCCCCTTGTGAGCTCAATATATGGACGACGAGGGCTTTGATGAGCCCTAGAGGTTCTGTGACCTCGATGACGATGATGAATATTCAACATTTTCTCAAGTCATTAGGAATGCCCCCATGTTAAATCACTTCACACTCTAAAATTCCAAAGTATGATGGGAGAGGTAACCCCGCGAAACATCTCAACAACTTCAAAACCTACATGAATTTGAAAAGAGCCACCCCAGCCATGAAGTGTAGAGCTTTCCATTTGACTCTAAGTGCAACAGCCAAAATTTGGTATACCAGGTTCCCATAAGGAAGTATCCAAAGCTAGTTTGAATTCAAAAGGATGTTCCTAAAACGTTTCGCTACCACTAAGGAAGGCGAAAGACCAATTCAACGCTTGCAAGATATGCGAAAATAGCAGGGCGAGTCTTCAAAAAGTTTCTTGTCCCACTTTATTGACCAAAAATAGGAACTAAGAGCCTGTTTATTTTATTTATCATCATTCATATAATCACCATTCAAAATACTGCTGGGAAATTGCGAGACATCTCTAGAACACAAGTCAGGGAAGAGATAGGCGCCCCCGAAGAGAAGCCCCCCCTAAAAAGACTCAACGGTCTAAGAATGTTGAATCGAGGTGCCCCAACTAGAATGATCCCTAAAGGAGAAAGGATGACGATGCCGAAAGGCCAAGAGACATAAAAAGGCAAAGACAAAGCCCTCTACGTCTGATGGCCATCAGCCTATCATGAAAATTGACACGATCTTTGGAGGCCTATATGTTGGAAGAGAGTCTAGGAATGTACAAAGAAATCACACTAGGGAAGCGAAAGATCCTCCTATGACAAGTTTCATAGTTAACCGAGCCCCCGTTGAAAAAATAATTCCACCAATCACATTTACTCAAGAAGATGCAGCAAATTTGCATTATCCACACTGTGACGCCCTAGTAGTGAGTAGGGGTGGGCATGGGTTGGGTTGGGTCGGTTTTTGCCTTAACCCAAACCCAACCCAACATGATCGGTTTGATCAAAATTTAATCCAACATAATCCGTGCAAAGGTTGAAACCCAACCTAACCCAACCCAATCAAGTATCGATCAGGTTGGGTTGGGTTGGTCGATTTGAGACAACTTATCAACCATTCTTTTTTGTTTAATGGTCTTTTGCGTACATGCAACCAATCAATTATTATTGACAACAAGGTGAAAAACATCATTACATTGTGTGTATAAAAGACACATCCCTCAACTCACATTGGAAAAACTAGCAATACTACGAGATGAACAAGGATGATCAAGGGCAGCGTTGTCAATAGCGAGATCTAGTGCATATAAACTTTTAATTTACGAGAATTTTTAAAAAAAAAAATGACTGCGTATCCATGAATTTTTCTTACCAGGAAATCAGAAATGGCTCATCTAAGCTGTTAAACACATTGATAATGAGATTGTCATTTGTAACATAGTAGATTTCAGGTCCAAGAAATTGCCCATTGATCAAAATACCCTAAAAGCCAAACAAACATATCATACACAAATCAACAATTTGCACTGCTCTGCTGCGCTTAAAAGTAACTTTTTTAACTGCATTTCTTGGTAGCATATCTCATAGAAAAGCCGCTTCTAAGCACGGCTAATGCAAACTCACAAATTAGAAATCAAGTTTCTTTACTTAAAATAAAAGAGAAACAAACTTGTTGGTGAACTCCAAGAGGATAAATGTCACCATATGAAACATTCCATGTAAAAAATCTGTAAGGGTCTTCAGCTCCAGCAACTGCTAAAAGCACAAACAAAACCGCTAATTTTAGCAGCATTTTGAGTAGGCTCGTTTATTATCAAAATCAATTCAGCACACACCAGAATACATAATCCACTAAGAAACCTTATAATCAAACCGTTCTACACAATATAATTCAGAGGACAACATAAAAATCAAACTTTTTCTAATTCATTCCCACAATTTATTGTCAAAATCAAATATCTACCTCAGTAAGTAGTTCGGTTTCGAGAGAATGCAGATCCAAAAGCCCGTTCCTTCTCCGACTTCCCCCTGTTCTTTCTCCGACTTCCCGACCGTGAATTTACTGGTGGCATCAATGGTTCAGTGATATTAACATTAACATCTAACAAATCACTGATATTACTAATTTTTAATGAAGTTCAGTGACTGAATTGAGACAAAGTAAGTTCGGTAACCGCAGATGAAATTTACCCGAGAGAGAAGGTGTTGAGGCTTGAGCGAGAGAGTAGAGACTTGAGAGATGGAGGGATTGAGCGAGAGAGAATGCGATTTGAGGCTTGAGTTGAGCGAGAGAGGAGACTTGAGAAATGGGGGGATTGAGGGAGACTGCGAGAGAGAGAGGGCGAGTTTAGGGTTTTGATTTTAAAGGTTTTTTTTTTTGGTTTAGGTCAGGTTGGGTCGGTTTGGGTTGCTAACCCATAACCCGACCCAACCCGACCCGATCAACCAACCCGAGACCCGCCCAAAAAAGGTAAAAAACCGACCCAAACCGATCGGTTTGGGTCGGGTCGGTCAATTTGGTTTGAGTTTTGCCCACCCCTAGTAGTGAGGGCCGTCGTGGCCCGTAATAGCTTGAATAGAATGTTAGTAGATAATGGAAGCTTAGTCAACATCATTTTTAGAACCACTTTTGACAAATTGAAAGTTGACGATGAACTAACTCCAATGAGTTCTCCCTTATACGGTTTCATGGGAGATAACATCACCCTAATAGGAAAGATCTCTCTAGAAATAGAGATGTGGGTAGCACCTACGATTGTTCAACACTTCATGGAATTTTTGGTGTTTGATAACCACTCCGCTTACCATGGAGTATCGGGCAGGCTAGCCTTGAAAGAACTTTGGGCTGTCCCTTCCATTCATCATTTGTGCATGAAGTTTCCAACTGAGAATGGATTCGCAACGATTTAGAGCGATCAAAGAGGCGTAAAGGAATTTTACTCAAATTCCTTACGGAAAGCCAAGCTTTTGATTTTCAATATGATCACTACAGATATTGAAATAGACGACGTCCTAGAACAAGGAACCTGAACAAGGGGAAGATGTCGAAATGGAGGATGGTCCTGAAGAAGGAGCCACCTTTGGAACTATACGTACCTTTGAAGATGAGGTTGGATATGAAAAACCTACAATCCTCGAAGAAGAGAGAGCTACTGAGTAAGCAGTTAGTTTGAAGGAACTAGATACTTGCATCATTGATTACGAGCCTCAAAAAGCACCTATGGAGGAAGTGGAGAGCTTCCTAGTAGACCCAGAGGATTCTTCCAAGAAATTGCAGGTCGGAATAAATCTGCCCATAAAAGCTAAGAAAGAGCTGAAAGTTTGTTACTAAAAAATCTTGATATCTTCACTTGGAAGCACGAAGACATGATCAGTATAGACCTTAAAATCAGTTTCCATCATTTAAATATTAACCCGAAGGTTATGACACACATGCTAAGCAGAAGGGCTCCAAACCCAAAGAGATACAAAGCTCTTAAAGATGAAGTTACGAATCTGATCGACAATAAATTCATCCGGGAGTCAGTATATCCTAAGCGAGTCTCTAACCCAATATTGATAAAGAAGTATAATGGAAAGTGGAGGGTTTGTGTAGATTTCTCAAACTCAAACCAAGCTTGCCCTAAGGATGACTTTCCACTTCCTAGGATAGACGAGCTTGTGGATTCAACTGCTAGACACGAGCTTTTAAGATTCATTGACGCTTTCCAGATACAATCAGATCCCCACGTTCCCAGCAGATGAAGAACATACTTCATTCATCACATACAAGGGTCTTTATTGTTACAAGGTCAAACCTTTAGGGTTGAAAAATGTTGGGGCCACCTACCAAAGGCTTGTCAACAAAATGCTCGCTAATCTAATTGGGAAAATCATGGAAGTCTGGTGAAAAGCCTAAGGGCATGGGATCATGTTGAAAACCTTAATGAAACATTTCGGATCTTGAGAAGATATAGAATGAAGCCCAATCCTTTGAAATGCGCTTTTGGAGTCGCTTCTGAATTTTTTTAGGCTACATAGTCGACTAAAAAGGCATCGACGCTAATGCTGAAAAGGTTAAAGCCTAAATTGACATGAGGTCGCCTTAGAAGCCAAATAAGGTACAATGCCTCACGGGACACGCAACTGCCTTAAATTGCTTCTTCTCTAAGGAAACGGACAAGTGCCTACCTTTCTTTAAAACTCTCAAAGGAGGAAGTAAGTTCCAGTGGACGGAGGAATGTAAGGAAGCCCTTCAGGAGCTGAAGTAGCACGTAGGATAGGCTCCTATCCTCTCCCAACCCGTGGCCAACAAACCACTACATTTGTTTTTGGCAGTAACCACCGATGCCATTAGTTTAGTTCTGATAGAAGAGGAAAATGATCACCAGTTGCCCATCTACTACATAAGTAAAGCACTTTTGGCAGCAAAAACTCATTACCCAGGCATGGATAAGCTAGCCCTCTCCTTGGTGACAGCTTCTCGAAAATTGAGATCGTATTTCCATGCTCATACTATTCAGGTATTGATAAACTTTCCCCTTGATCAAATGATGCAGAAGCTCGATGCTTCGGGGAGACTACTTAAGTGGGCTGTAAAACCTAGAGTTGCAATCAAAGGGCAGGCTCTGGCAGACTTTGTGGCTGAATTCACCCCTATTCCAGAAATGGAAAAGGAGATGGAACTTGTCCAACCTCCAATATGGAGCCTTTTCATGGATGGATCATTAAGATAAATAGGGTTAGGGATGGGCGTGGTCCTTGTAAGCTCAGAAGGACATAAGCTCACTTGTGTAGTATAGTTTGGTTTCAAGGCCACCAACAATACATTAGAATATGAAGCCATCCCCGCTGGCCTCAGACTAGCTAGAAAAATGCAAGGAAGGAAGCTCACAATCAGCAATGATTCCCAGCTGGTGGTAAGTCAGGTACATGGCAATTTCCTAGCTAGAGATAAATCTATGGCTGTGTAGAAATTGGTTATAGACTCATCCCCACTTTTGAGAGATTTTTGAGCTCGTATAAATCCCACGCATTGAAAATGTTCATGTTAAGGCCCTATCAAAATTATCGAGCAGGAAAGATTCAGAGCTACTAACGGTAGTGCTCAATTAGGCACTTTTCCAAACCCTCCACAGCCTCTAGCGAAGTGGTAATGTGGGTCGAAGATATTCCTATATTGATGAAACCAATTATATCCTTCCTCAAGGACCAAGTATTAGCCTCTAAAAAAGAAGAGGCCCAGAAGCTCAGAAGATGAGCTGTACACTTCGTCTTCCAAGATGACGTGCTATACAAACGTGGATTCTCATTACCCTTAATCCGATGCATTGGAGGAAAGTAACCTAAATATGTGCTCTAGGAAATTCATGAAGGAGTATGTGAAAATTACATCGGAGTGTGGTCTTCGGCACAGAAAGTACTAAGGTAAGTATATTATTGTCCTACCTTGAAAAATGATGCACAACAACTTTGTCCGAAAATACGATAAATGCCAACGCTTCGCAACTATTTAGAGGCAACCTTCTCGAGAACTAAAAGTTGTCTCTGGCCCCTGGCCAATTGCTAGATGGGGGATTGGCCTCATAGGACCTCTTCCCAAAGGGAGAGGTAATTCGAGCTTTGCAATTGTCACCATTGATTATTTCACAAAATGAGTAGAGGCCGAACGACTTGTCAAAATAATTGAGGCCAACACTTCCAAATTTTTGTGGAAAAATAGCCTTTGTAGATTTGGAATCCCTCATTCAACTATCTTAGAAAATGGTCGACAATTTGACAACAAAAGGTCAGGAACTTATACGAGAAGCTATGAATTAAGAAACACTTTTCCTCCCCACATCATCCCCAAGCAAATGGACAAGTTGAGGCTATCAACAAAAGGAGCCTAGCACGCAAGGTCATGCCCCCTCACTAGGTGTTGGGTGCACCGCTATGCTAGGGAAAAGGAGTTTCTCTAGTGGCAATTTTTGTAGTGGTTCCGTATGCCTATAAGATTTGTCGTAAACTGTCCACCTATAATCCCTTTTCCACATCATCAAGCTTTCTTTTTAGGATGTTCTTTAGTGTTTTATTGAAATCTTCTACTTTCCTATTGGCTTAAGGATAACATAGAGTGGAAAAATATCTACACATACCCAGGGGCTGAGCCAGGAATGAAGGGTACGTGGGGCAAAAATTTTTAAAATTGAATGCACGAATAAAATTTATATATAACTA
>CAIGRL010315189.1:0-12434 GCA_903798325.1 Fraxinus xanthoxyloides
GAGAGGAAAATATATAGAAAAATAGAAGATCTTTTACGTGCAAGATTTTTTTCTTTTCAACCTTTCAAAAATCAAGGTAAGATACTTCTGTGCAAGTGGTCTATTTCCTTATACTTTTATATTCAGTAATTTATGCATGAATTTCTAATGAACCTTCAGGTTCATTATTAAGAGATGAGAAATCATACGGGAATTTAAGATGACATAGGATGGGTGTGTCGCTTTGTCATCTATATACTCCAAAAGAGAAGGGTGATATGAAATATTTACTTTATTGTATATAACTGTGTATGAAAACTGCACGTATCTTATTGTATATTTTTAATTACGTACTTTTACAAAATTTTACAGGTTAGTCGGGTCAATTGGAACAGTTATGGGATGTTGATGCGACTGCCAAAAGGAATTGAAGAGATAAAACATTATGTTTATTTTTTAAAAAAAATTATTAGTCAACTTACTTTGTTCAAAAACGGTTATTTAATTTGTGATTGTGTTTTTATTATGGATATTTCAGTTATTTTTATTTAAAGAATATTATTTTATCGTTTTGTGAAAATTGAATATTTGGTAACACTTTAAAGTTTCTGAAATTTTGGGGCATCACATCGAGCAAGAAACATTGGAAGAGTTTTTGGCTATATAAAGAAAATCAAGAACTTAAAGTCTACAATATACTAAATTCTCGACTATAATATAAGGATTTATCGATGCTAGTTAGATATCCAGTACATGAAAGGGTAAATCTACTTCGAGATTGGTGTTTACTCTAGGAGGAGGTGTTGTTTCTTGGAAATCAAAGAAACAGACGTGTTTAACAAACTCAGCATGGAATCTGAATTTGTAGCATTATCAGATACTGGAAAAGAAACTAAGTGGCTTCAAGATCTATTTTTGAGATACCTTTGGGACTGAAGAATACATATTCATTATCCATCATGTGTGATATTCAAGCCAAATTAGCCAATGCATAGAACGAGGTATACAATTGAACTCTAGATATATGAGTCTAAAACATGGCTACATAAGGAAACTAATCAATAGTGGAATAGTTTCCTAAATTATGTTAAATCAATAGATAACTTAGAAGATCATTTAACTAAACCTCTAAATAGCGATTTAATAATATCTATTTCGAGTAGGATGAGATTGAAGCTTTTAAACGAAGAGATCTACCAATGATGGCAATCATACTAGTCATTACTTAACAAATAATCTATGAGTTCAAAGTGTAACAACAAATCATTCGACAAGTTGATAGTTTCAACATTATAAATTCTAGAAGAACCTTTTTCCTGCTTGCTGTTACTTAAAGAAGGTTGAGCTATAAGCTCTTAATAAAGTCCAGTACTTAGTACAAGTATATTTTAAAGTAACAAAAATACTAAAAGAACTTTACCTAGATTAACTTCAAGGTGGTGCTACCTCAATAGAGAGTTGGAATCTCTCTTAAAAGTTTAACGAATAGAATGAACGCAATACCATATTAGCTCTAAACGAATTTGAAGAACTCATGAACACATGACACGTGTGTGTGTTTTCACCGATATTATTACAAGAGTAACTGGTTCAAAGCAATCATGCTATCTAAAATTTTGATGATACTTTGTGAGAATTAAATTATAATTAGATTCAAATCGAAAGATATACAATCTTTATGCATAGGTGTTGCTTGTTTGAATACATGATATATATGTGTGTATATATATATGTACACACACACAAATAGAGTATAAATATATATATATGGTAGGTCTCTAGTTGGGCTAAGTGCGTGAATGAGTTGGAGAAATGAAATCAAAGTGGTATACATGAATTGTACGCCTATGCTTACGAATGAGCTTATTTCAATGTGTACGCATAACCTATGCTGCAAAAAAAGAAGTATGTACTGATTATACAATGCGTACGCATAGGTTAAAAAGTAGTCGTTGAAGGTTGTTTTCTGGTTTGATTCTTAGATGGTGAATTGAAATCTATAAGAAGGTGATAGATTCAATTACAAACACAACAAAATCAACAATCAAGACTAAATGATAGTGCTTTTAAATCCAATTCATGTACATATTAAAACATTCAAAGTGTTCTTCAAGTTTTTGAAAATAAATTAGTGCTTAAGTATTTTCTTCTTTAATGTTTGATCAATCCTACAAACTATTTGGCATATTCCATTTAAGCACCAACTAAATCCTAGAGTGTGCAAATATCGTTTGAGGACAACGATATCATGTTTGAGTCTTTCTACCATATTTAGCGTTCTTAATTCTTTCTTTTTGTCATCTTCCCCATTCCTTTGAAGGATAATATTCCAACATTAAAATTTAATTGTTTACTTTAATTTAAATTTTAATCAAAGTCTTAGCAAAATCAATTAAGAAAATATATTGTTGGAAAAATTGACGTGCATGAATTATATACTAGCATCCAATATTTTACATGTATAAAATCACACAGAATTTCGATTTACTGAAATCAAATAAGTAAATTAGAAACGAGAAATGCATGAATATGAATTCAATCAATATAAGAGTTTGACTAATCTTTAAGATGATAGTGTCCTGCAGGCACTAACGATTATTCGACATTCATCTCCCAATATACAACTATCGTGTCTCGCAATAGGAGCACTCCAAATTACGTAAACCAATGAACCTAGTTATGTTTTGAAATCCTTTTATATAAAAATTGACTCAAAATAAATGCTAAAATATTTTGAATTGAATATGCATTAAGATGATAATGCAAGAATGAATGAAAATGACAAATGGGGTCTTTATGTAGTTGTTGGGAAGTTGTGTCACAAAAGACACAACTCTACAAAAAGATTCAGCTATTGAAATTGGTGTTTACATAAGATGAGATACACATACCGAAAAATAATAATTCCAAAAGTCATGATCTTTTAAATGTAAAGACATATCTTTTAGCCAAACAGTTCTAGGAAATATCATAATATTCTACATAATTTTCCAACAATTTTATGTATTTAAGTGACTTAAAATTGACTTAATTTCTCATTCACCGACAAACAATTTTCACCTAAATAATCATTTAAAAATTGATCAAAACCTATTTTTCTATACAAAAATCCAACATGTATATCTAACGTGTAGTGTATTTTCTATTTGGTTGGGTTTTTTGCATATGTAAAAAGGATTAAAATCAAATTGACAACAATAGAGTGATGTATCCCCTGTTTGACTCCGTTTAAAAAAAAAAGTCATTTCATATATTATTTTCAACCACATATTTATACAATAAAATATTTTGCATATAAATTCAAAAAATTTCCACTTTTTAACCATACATTCTTCAAAAAATTACTATAAAACATTATTTATTTTTACACAATGATGGCCATCAGACGGGGTTCAAACAAAAGTTCATCAAGCATTTTAGGTACTTTATATAAGGTCGTAATTTGAGAAGAATCAATAGTAAGACATAAAAAAGGAATATTAACGGTTTGAGCTGCTTATGGGATTGACACAATCTACATTTTTAGCAGGTTAAGTCGTCCACAAACAAGGGCACATCAATAAAACTATATAATTTATGGTGACTAATGTTAAATGTTTATCCCTTTTTAGGAAAAATAGTAGAGGTTTGTAACGACACAAGTTTAAGTCACTGTACTTTTTTATGAAACATTATAACGTACATGAGTCATACCTTATAAGTCATAAGTTAGGACATTCAAGCCTAGGCCAATTTAAAGGCAAGTCCATATTTTATAACTCTAGAGACAACAATGAAATTAGTAGCGCACCACAATGACAAGCAATTTCAACTTCGGGGAGAATGAATTTTGTTCACTATTATTCCGAAAAGTTTTACAAAATTATTTTACTTAATTTTTTGCACTAATTTCAAACTATCGAGATATTATCATCAAACTAGGTAAAGTTGATGGTAATTTCTAGTCCATCTAGACATTTTATTCTTTTTGCACGAATTTTAAATCATCTAAGCATTTATGTCAAATTAGGCAAAGTAATGAGAGCTTATAGTCCATTCAAAGAGTATTCACCCTCATCAACTTTATAGTAGTTGCTTAGAGAATATTTAAGTAAAATAAAATTACAAAACATTTTGCAGACTCAGACTCAGTGACATATTTTTTAAATTTCATTTTAACAAAAGTAAAATAAAAAAAAAAATGACCAGTAAGAAAAACTCCTAGAAAAATAAAGCAAGGAGACGTAAGTTTAGACTTTTCAGCATTTGAACGAAACCAGGAATTAAACAAGTGGTGTACATGCTCATAATTCAAGCCATGAAAGCCAGTTGGGGAGAGAGTTTAATCTCACTTATAAAATCCTTTCAGTAATTTTCAGAAACAACTGTAATTTGTAAGTTTATAAGTTCAATTCACTATCTCAAAACAGGACAGAAATCCAACATCAATGAAATTTACACAGCCGCTGTACGATCAAGGATATTTATTATACGTCAACAAAGCCAAACATATCCTGGAACATCGAACCTCCATACCTCACGACTTACCAACAAAACTTCTTTTTCTGCATATCACCGAAACAAAACCATATGATCTTTGAATGACTAGAATACAATCATGTGCACGACTGAGACAGATATATACTTAACAAAGTGTGAGGTTGTGCAATTTTTTTACGATTCATAAATTGTAGGGAGGATCTGATTAACTTAAAAGTGAGTGGCATGTGCACGTCTGATAAAGAGTAATGCTCGTAATTCAAATGTTAAAACTTCTATTGTATATCAAGAACAAAGAACTGATTTAACTCACCCGAAGTCTGGCTTCTTCTTGACCGTCTATATAAGCAAGCAGCTCCTCTTGCTTAATCAAAGCCTCATACAGAGCCTGCCAAAGTGAAAATCCAATCCCCTTTAGAAAGACATGGATAACACGGAATTCTAGGTAAAAGCAAATCCTCAACTATGCAGAGTAAAACTACACTGAATCTATGTTGTCACAGAAGAATGGATTTTGGTTGCAAATGAAAGACTGTTATACAGAATCTACCTTTTTGGTAGCAATTAACTCTGCTTCTAGGGCTTCCACTCGACAAACAGCAGCATGCAGCAGTTCTTCTTTCTCACAAGGCATTACAAATGGCTTTGTTTGAAGAGTATTTACCTTTTCCTCAAGTTCGCCCAACCTATTCATTACAGAAGAAATCATTTCTCCCTCCGAAAATGCTGGTGTTGGAGATGGCGGTCGAAATTCCTCCTTTGGGCTTGTGTCAAAGGCAATTTCCGTAATGATTGATTGTTGGTGTGATGATGCATCAGGAACCTTTTTGGTGAGACGGCATGATACCGAGCGGAACAGCATGGTAAGGGTCATGAAGAAGGCCATAAGAGCAGCCAAAATCCGAGCATGCAGTCCTTCTGGAGCCTTCTGAGAATCAGGTGCGGGAAACGTCTCTGAATGAAAAATGAATGGCCAGTGTTAATAAAGCATTCTAGGCTGATCATTCTGATCCTACACATCAGATTCAATTGTTTATTTTGCTGGACAAGAACAGGATTAGCATATCCAACCAATATGGCAGAAATTAATCATTTCACAGCAGGCTAAATTGATAAATGAACACTTGAAAAATATAAAAGAGAACAAAAACTACCCAACCGATAGCTGTAAGCAAAAATAGAAAGACAAATAATAAATTTTGTATACCTTTTCTTCTGGTCATTTGTGTAACTGTAAACTTCTCATCTATGCAAACAAAGGTTAAAATAAATGAATTTCTCACTGACAATAATAACAGTTTGGTGACAAATGTCAGATAAACATGGTGCAACATTTCTTTGCAGAATGTTTGCATCATTGTTCCAGAGAGATATGAAGAGAGGGGAAGAGAGATTTACATGACTTAGATATACACATCAATATTCAAATACTAACACATAGCCCCTGTTTTTTCCCCATTTTTTTCGGAATACAGTTTTCTCTCTTCTTTTCAACCACAAATTCCTCAATAGCAGGAATTGGATGACCATGTGTCATTTTAAAAATGATTGTGCAACAAATGCAGATAAAAAACTTCAAACCATGTACTAAAGAGACCAACCTTTTATGACATTATACTTCTGAAAGGAAGCTTGCTTCTTCCATCCAGAATCAACAGCCTTGTCAACCATGGGAACATATTCATCATATCCTGAGAAGTTACCATAATAGGTTGGTGTTCCACTGGTCTTAGCCTGTGCAATAAGTCAACTATTACTTGAGAATGTCAATTACAAAATGCATAGTCAATTTTAATCCACCTACTATGACACAATAAAGGTTCTTTCGGCTGAAATTTCCCTAAAATGCTGCAAAAGCCCAAATTCACTTAACACAAATATAGAGGTTTTCAATTAAGCCACATCCAATTTTATACTTCCCAACCAAGGAAAACTGGAACATCTAATTGTAAAAAATGAACGCTGAACCGAACAGTACCTCCTCACGAACAGGAGTCAACCGAAAATGAGAATAACTGTGGATGGCCTTTGGTGAAGCAATATCTTCAGCATCAGAACCAGACTCGGCAGAAGTATCACTGCCTTTAACCTGCGTCAACAACCAAATAAACCCAAGATTTTCTCACTTAAATCTAACATACCATTCAAAATGACACACAGGACATACCATTGGGTAGTGTGGTTTAGCATAAACGACCTTCCCCTCATTGTTGAGAATTTTAACAACCTGCCTGGCACGTAGTGCTTCACAATTGAGTACCATCTGCACCATATGTCAAGCAATAAGTTTTTTTTTCATAAATAAAAACATTAAACCGCAACTGCTGACTAGGAAAATACATGTAATGCATTCATTTTTTATATTAAATAGTAAATAATTTCGCAGGCTAAGTAAGGACCTTTAGAATCTCTGGATTCTTCCATGGTCCTTTATCAGAGTGCAGGCAACCCCCTTGATCTGCACAGGTACACATTCCTCCCAAGAATTCTGGCAACATGCTGCATTAGCCCATAAAAACAAATTCTGAGTCATTCAAACAGAATTCAACAGTAATGTCATCATAAGCAAGATGATGAATATCATCTCTGATAAGAATGATTTCAATTCCATTTACCCGGCATCTATTATTTCAAGCAACTTGTTCTGGTATTTGTTTCCAAGAACCTTTGATAAAGTTAAGAAAAAAAGAGAGATTCATTAATTGCAGTCAGTCACTTGATTAGGACAACAATGCTTCCAAAAGACTAAAGGAAGAATACTGACGTACATGAATTTTCGTAGTGGTTCTGGGATCTAAGAAGCTCTTTACAGTATTCCACAGTAGTCTAAAGCCTGGACCAGCATTAATGATAAACATTTGATGGAGCGTCTGCAAAAATAGCAAGTATAAAATATATCACTACCCAAGACTTTGCAAAGAATGACAGCACCAATCAAGCTAAATCTAAAAGTTTACTTCAGGGTAATTATTGCCATCAATATTCTGAAGCCGCATAATGAGTTCACGCGCACTCTTAGTAAAGTTTTTCAAACCCTGAAATTTAACAATGAGACACATTACATGTAGAAATTAATAATGACCAATAACGTATGTGCAGCAAGGACAATTTGTAAAAAATGAAAACTGAACAGCATGAAACATACCACACCATGAACGTCCAAAATTGTTGTGCTTGAATCAATGTGCCTTTTGGCAGCAATGGTACACGCAGGAAACTTAATTGCAAAGCATTTCTCAAACTCTCTCACGTGGTATTTTATGTAACGGTCCAGGGTCGTAACTTGCATAAGTTTATTTGGATCAACTTTCCCCAATCTCTCAATGTACACTGGCCTTCCCTCCTTATCAACTCCATGATAGCCATGCGGGTAATACTTCAAAACTTCATTCAACTCTTTAAATTCAAAATCCTGGCAGAAAACAAAACATAAATCCATATAGGAAATCATCACTAAAAGAAAGCAGGAGTTTTGCCATGACTACAAGCAAGTTTGAGACTTATTGGGTCTATTACTTCCATAATTGTGTCAGCACCAAAATCTTTCCTCCATTGAATCATATCAGCCCACATCTGCTTGGCTTTCTCAATGTCAAACTTCCTTGCTTTCAGAAACCTGCAAGCAAATTTAGTCAATAATCTTAAAAAATATTGATTGACTACTGAATCAGAAGGGAAATTAAATACAGAACCAAGAGCTCACAAAAAGAAACGCAAAGCTACATTTATGTGCTTCTGTCCATTTTATATATGTAAAACCGGTAAAATCCATGTAGTATGAAGCTGGCAGTGGGCCAATAACCTTCCAAGGATGTATTAAGCTTTTATAAGAAACATTAAACTCAGTCAGATTGCCATTAATTTCCCTCGCTAACAGGAAACTCAAAACATACAAGAAATAATTAAAAGTAATCCTTCAAGTCAGAGCCACTCATAACTATATAATTGAGATTTCTTTAGGAAAATTGAAATATATTTTTCTCACTAAAAGATGAAAATTTTAATTTTACAAACAACAAGATTGAGTTGTAGGAGAATTATAGAAGGTCATTATCAAAATAGAGTCAAACATGATTCCGGCTTGTGATGATGATCCTAACGAAATTTTTTATGCCACGGAGAACTTTCATTCCTATGCATCCTCTGGAAAAGAGTGCATACATCTAAATTGGTGAGACTCAAGTGATATTCCAATTCAAAATGTGGTGGATAATCCGTCCAAATGAAAGGTAATATTTGAGTGACCTCCATCATAAATCCATTCTAACAACGTTATGGTCCAGGATGATCTTTATGGATTATATTGTAATGTATGCATTTCAGAAAAAGTAGTAAAGAGCGAAGAATAAAGAACCTCAACATCGTATGGTAATCATCATGCTTCGCTGGTAATAATTCGTCTAACAATAAGGCTTGTCGGAATGCATCAACAGCTTTTAGTTCCTCGACATCTCGGATATCCTCAATCGAAACGGAGCTGACTCGACCTTCATTCTTGCTTCTACTTTTCTTCTTCTTCTTCAGAGAATGTTTAAACTTCGAGGATGCATTCAGTGCTTTCTTTTTCAGGGAACCAATTTTTGTCCTCCTATCATCCTCGGAATTCTCAAAATCAGATTTTCTTTCTCTTCTCTCATCATTACCTGATGAGCCCTCAAAGCCTATTATGCAGAAGGCAAATAGAGATATAAAAAGAATTTTATATAAAATAAAAGAAAATGACAGCTTCATTCATAGAAGAAACCCAAAATTAAACGAGTCCAATAAAATTTTATCAGAAAAAATAGTATTCCACTTTTGTGAAATAATAAATCTCATATCGTGGCTCAAATTAGTTATTTTGGTACTTAATCCTAATTAGAAATTAATCCAATATTTGTCTATTAAGAATGCACAACTTTTAGGCGCCAACTGATACTTCCACCTCTAAACTAAGATTTATAGGGAAGGGGAACCAAGGTCAAGAGGAAATGTAACCTAGTTCCATGAATGGAGTCAGAGAGGCTATGCGTCTCCACAATAATCAATTCTAGTCATGCCATTTAACCAGTTAAAAACATACAGAATCATTCCCAATTGAGAACAAACAAATACAGCATTGCAGCTGCGGCAAGAGAATATCTAAAATTAAACATCAAAGGTAGAGGCCTTCAAGAAATACCTTTAAAGAGAATTTCCAATGCAAAGAGAAATACTTTAGCGAAAAAATTAACAGTGGGTGTCAGGCGTTATTACACACCTCAAACAGTAACAACGCAATTTTGATCCAGATATTTCATCGAAGTAGAAAAGTTCAACCTCTTCCTAAGTTCGCCTAATTTCTTTAATTTTTATAAATCTGAAACGGCCCATATTAGCAAAAACATAATAAAAATTCGCGACAAAAATCACTTCAACAAGACAAAGAATTTCAGACAGAAGCTCTAATGATAGTGATACACATCTAATTACATTTGGTTCGTACAGAAAGCAACCGCATAAACTCTATTTTCTAAAAAAAGTCAACACGATTGCAAGAAACAAATTTTTACTCACAAGGCCTCGCAAATCGATCCAACGGTCCAGACATCGCAATCTATCGATCACCCAAAACCCTCTCTAAATCGTTGATGATCGTCGATATATCACTCAAGCAAGCATTACCAAATCTCTTTACACTGAAAAAATCAGATCATTATTCAGTACAAAACTTGCATAACATTTAGATCGAAAATTCAGCTGTTTATTTTATTCATATGGAGTAAAAGTAAACCTTCAAAAAGTAATAACGCGGATCGCGAAGCTGATTAAAACGGCAATAAATAGTAGTTACAGCAATATCCGTAACCGAAAATAAATTAGGTATAAATATTATACGTTTTCTGTATCGCCGGATTAGATTTTGACGGCGGCAATGAGAGAGAGAGCTGGGGGCAGGTTTATAATTCGAAAAGCGTTTAGGGGAGGTGGAGCGGCCGTTGGGGTGGGACCCACGAGAAGGTGANTTTATTTTATTCATATGGAGTAAAAGTAAACCTTCAAAAAGTAATAACGCGGATCGCGAAGCTGATTAAAACGGCAATAAATAGTAGTTACAGCAATATCCGTAACCGAAAATAAATTAGGTATAAATATTATACGTTTTCTGTATCGCCGGATTAGATTTTGACGGCGGCAATGAGAGAGAGAACTGGGGGCAGGTTTATAATTCGAAAAGCGTTTAGGGGAGGTGGAGCGGCCGTTGGGGTGGGACCCACGAGAAGGTGAGACACGTGGCGAAGGGGATCGTGGGGTTCAGAAAGAGAAAATTTGCCGGCGGTGATTGTTGTTAAAACGCTAAAGAGTGTGCTATCGGGTTTCAGTGAATAGCGATTTAAGGATTGTTTACATGAATAGACAAACATTTGAATTATATAATACTGAGGATTAAATTTAATTATTAATTCATTTATTTTTAATAAAAACAAAGTATATGGAGATATGTGGGGGATAGATTCGGGATTGGATTAGAAATATTTTAAAACTAGGCTAATACGTAAAATAAATAAATAAAATCAATTCTTTACATATGAAAACTTGAAATTGATCAGGACTTATTTGGATTATATATTGACAAAAATGAGTGTCTTATATCAATGTCTCTACAAACAAAAATAAATTTACTCAAAGTCTTGGTTCCTTTACTTTAATAGAAATTTCAATTCTTTAATTCCATATTGGTTTCATGATTAGAGGAGCAAATACGACCCAATCAAGGAAATTTTTCAAATAGCATATCCTAAAGCTATAAATTTTATGATGAAAATGCAGTGTTGCCACCACAAGAACAATTACCTAAATTGTTCACCTTTATCAATTTCAATGTCATGTGGCTATTGCTAAAATAAATGAGTATCTTTGATTCGTTGGAGAATCAACAAGCTCATTTGTGTGTTAAAGAAACTTTATACATATTATTTGAACGAAATAATTAAATTAGAATAGTTGGTCGAGAGGTAGATTAAAGATGTGGAATTTATATGAAATGTCGGTGTTCGAGCCCCACTCTCCATGAGATATTAGTACGTCTCGTTCTTGATGATAATTTATATCAAAATATTCTATTTTTATGCTTTAAAATGAGGGAAAAATATTTTTTCGTATTTTTGATTTATTTATTTATCATAAATAAGATGAAAAAATAAATTGTTTTACGTCATTGCAACGAACTTTTGGACATAAAATTGTTATCAAATAGCATATCATTCACTCAATAGAGACCAAAATGAGTCACTGACGTAATTCAGTAGTTCAATCATTCTTCACTTCGTTCAATCTGTTTCTGTCGCTGTCCAAATCTTCAACTCATTAAACAATGGCATATTGAGAATTACTGTTAAGCTGAGGGAAAATGAAGCACCATAGAGGGATTCAGTGTAAGCACATAATGTTACTAATGCCAAGCAATCGAAACAATAGACTGTCGAATCATTGATAAACTCCCCTCTTTAAAAGAAGTTCTTATGACATACTGCATACTGCAGGAATTGCATGAAAACACAAAGTTAGCGCTCTCACCCATATCTACGAATTAGAGAAGTAACCTAAAAAATGTTTGAGGGAAGTGAAAGAAGATGACAAGAAGCATGTTACAAATGACTTAATTCTTCAATTCATATGGTTAGCACAGGCTAGTATCCATCAAGAAAGACGTGTTGACTCATTTGTCCTTTGTTCATAAAGAATAATGATTGAATAGAAAACCATAGCAACACCATATAAACTTTGTTTTCAACGCTCACTTGTCAATCTCTCTTTCCGCTTCTCGAGTAATCCATTCTAATTCCCCGGAGCTGCTCCTCGAGTGATTTCATGTCTGGACGATTAGTTCGTGTAGGTGCCACACATTGGATGGCCAAACCAAACATTTTCGCCCGTATTTCTTCATCTACTATTTCCTTCATCATAGGGTCTAACTGTTGGGAATCTACTTATACATGCACAGCGAAATTAAAACA
>CAIGRL010315218.1:0-12454 GCA_903798325.1 Fraxinus xanthoxyloides
CCAACACAACCCGACCGACACATAATTGGGTTAGGTTGGGTTGGGTTGGGTTTCAACATTTACATGGGTTGGGTTGGGTTGGGTTGGATTTCTAACAAACCGACAATTTTGGGTTGGGTTTTGGGTTGGGGTAAAAACCGACCCAACCCACGCCCACCCCTACATGACTTTGAAAGGAAAATAATTAAGAAGATGGAGCAGTGCAGTGTAGTGAAGCAGATTCCGTTGCAATGAATATGCAACAGACAATGTAGTCCTTGTTGATTCTGGTAAACAATTACTTGCTCGATTGCTTGAATGTGTTGGTAAGATTGTTTGACTTTACTTCCTAGCATCCCTGACAAGTTGACATCTTGGTTCTTTGTGCCTCTATGTGGCCCAACATCAGCCTTTTTTGATGTTAGCCTGGCCTATAAAAGCACGTCCAGAAATATATTGTATATCAACTTATTTACTATCCTCGGTCTTCTTGACTTTTCTGATCTAAAAATAATCATGATTTTTTGCATTTCCTAAATAAGACAGTATCAGTATTTCCATCTTCAAATAACAATATCAAGAGACAGTAAATATATTTATTATTTGCTCTATTATCTCTTTAGGGATTTCTGCAATGCACCGTGTGGGAAGTTCAGGGAACACGTCTAATTCAGTTCGTCCTCGCAAGGAAAAGAAGTTCACATATGTGTTGAATGATTCAGATGACACAAAGGTGATGCTTTGTTTTAGTTCTCAATGATGATACTCACTTGGTTAAATATTGAAGTGCTTGCTTTGATGACATGCTGCTGTGCCACATTGGCATACCATAATTGACTGTAACTCAAAGACCAATCCCTCTTTCCTGCTTAAAACAATAAAGACAGACAAACAAAATGACATGGAAAAACAACTTTTCAGTCCTCTATCTGCCTCACCCATTGGTTGAAGAATATTCACTTGAGAACATTCATATAGATGATCGTCCTACTGTCGTTCTTTCTTTCATTATGTTAATACAAATTTTTTTTCCCTTTTCTTCTCTAAGCTGCCTGGTACTCGCGCTATGTTCTTTCAGGACCTGGTATTGCAACTTTATCATAATAGGATTGGCTCCATTCTACAGTAATCAACTAATTGATTGGAAAGCAATAAATGGAAGAGCAAAATTCTTGTGGTCTCTATTTTTCAATAATGTGCTAATTATTTGCTTCTGTTACTGGTGATATATATGCATGTGCATACAGAAGCATTTCTGTAGATCACGTAACAATTGTTTCACTTTGTTGTGTGCATATGTTGGGATAATAAAGGGGTGGGAATATTGAATCTCCTGAGGAAGGGCTAATTTTGTTAATGGCTCTCTTTTTGTTAACTGGAGAGTGCTAGATTTGTACCATTGATTAAATGAACAATAAGAGTATTGCATTATTTTTGTTCAAAATTAATTGGCTCAAGGATGAAAAATGTCCATGTGTTTTTTGGTTAGCATCTACGATTTCTTATCTATACTTGCATCTTAATATAAAATGCAAACATTGCTACTTATTTGTGAAAAATTTCCTGTTTTAAGTTCTAAGAGAATTTGGTAAAAAGGACGAGGCTAGCTACAGGTGCATTATCAACAGAGCTGAAATTTGATGTTGGAAATCCCAGTGACTTAAATTTTTTGCTTGTGATGTGAGTTGTCCTTGATCAGATGTGATGTTGATACCTGACTCAGCCTTACATTCCTTGTTTACATGTCTCGGAAGTTCTCACAAGGAATCTTGTATATTGACAGATGTTGAATCCTGCATCTTGCATGCAAGAAGTACCCTCACCATTTTTTTGTAATTTATTTCACAGAGACTTCTAAGTACTTAATCAGTCATTGCTTACATATTATACCTGTTAATCTGTTATGCTGGATGGATGACAATTCTTGATGTCACTTCTGTTGGGTGGTTCTGCTTTTTGCAGCACTGCGCTGGCATAAATTGCTTGGCTGTGTTGAATTCATCCAGACCAGGTGGGTCTGATTATCTCTTTACTGGGAGTCGTGATGGCACGTTAAAGAGATGGGCCTTGGGTGAAGATGTTGCTACCTGCTCTGCTACATTTGAGTCCCATGTTGATTGGGTATCAGTCATTCTCTTCTTTGTTTAAGTCTCCTGTTTGCTACATATTTTTTGTGTTCGTTTTGAAAGTTTAATCGTTGGTTCCATAATCAATTCTTATTACTCAACTGCACTTTGGCGGTAATAAACTCAGTTTTTCAACTCCTCCACCATTTTGACCTGGCAGATATATGATCATTGATCTTCTAGAATACCGCATTTTACTCATTACCGTGTCCTGTAGCCTCATGAACTCAATATCATTTGAGCATAATAGGCTTCCTGACTGACACCCCAAGAAGCATTAAAATACCAAAATTTGGCTTTATTGTTACCTGCTTTATTTTTTGACGTGGTTCCAAGAATCCTTCTAATGTCTAAATTTGGATTATTTTTTGTTTTTAAATTTGAAGCTAATATGATTCAGAATTTTGTTACTTTTTAATGCACAATAGGCATATTCTACATATTTATCTTAGAATGCCTGTCCTGGACAGGTCAATGATGCTGTTCTTACTGGTGGTGACGCATTAGTTTCTTGCTCCTCGGACACCACTGTTAAGGTTTGTGCATTCTTCTTATCTATGCTTCATATATACTACTATTCATGTAGTAATCTATTTATTTTTTGTTGGTATTATCAGATCTGGAATTGCTTGTCTGATGGAACATGTACCAGAACGTTGCGTCAGCACTCTGACTACGTCACTTGCCTTGCAGCAGCAGAAAACAACGTAATCTCTTGCAAATGTTTTCTGGATTCATAAAATTCATGGATATTTGGATCATGTATTTAGTCGATAAGCTGTTGTACATGGTGGTGTGATGTATGTTTCTGCTATCCGTTTATGATCCTTTTACATTCATGCATTACAGAGCAATATTGTTGCCTCTGGTGGCCTAGGTGGGGAAGTTTTCATATGGGATATTGAAGCTGCACTTGCTCCCCTGTCCAAGTCAAATGATTCAGCTGAAGATGATGGTGCAGCTTGTGTCAATGGTTTGGTATCTTCGTTAACTAATACGAGTATGCGGCCTATTGGTTCTAGTAATAACATTTCTCTGCATGCTACTCAATCTCAAGGATACACTCCTATTTCTGCAAAAGGCCATAAAGAGTCAGTTTATGCATTGGCCACGAATGACCAGGGAACTCTTCTCGTCTCTGGTGGAACTGAGAAGGTATATTCTTGTGTGGCTGACCTTTTTATTGTTCAGATCTATCTCTGATGTTAAAGGAGTTGTCAGCGAGTTTTTTTAATGTTTTAATCATTTAAGACTTCTGGAATGCTTCAATTTCGCGCCATGACTATTTAACTCTACTAGGTAGTACGTGTGTGGGACCCAAGAACCGGTTCCAAGAACATGAAGCTCAGAGGGCATACTGATAATATTCGATCACTACTGTTGGATTCTACTGGAAGGTTCGTCAGAGCCTCTTTTCAGCTTCTGTTTTAAAGGGACTCGAAGTGACATTATAATATTAACATTTTATTATTATTTCAAAAAGATGTTAAAATGATTATGTTGAAGTCAATAATTCTTCATAAGAGTCCATCAAGGTGAATGTTCAAAGCTTTGACATTGTTGTTACTTGTTATTTTTTGTTAGCGAGGACAAGATGATAATATTTTGTCATGTTGTTTAGGAAACATCTTTAATATTACTAGTCCCATGTCTCTTGACCCCAAGTATTAGTCAATCTTTGTTGCATGTTGAATTTCAAAATTCAGTCTCTTGTTTTTCTCTAACATTCCTTTAGCAATTTCTTTTCCTTGTGTGAAACAAGGGCTTGCTCCAATCTCCATACCCCCAAAAAAGGGAAAAATGAGAAAAAACTGGAATGTCGTTTCATCGATTTCCACTTTTCCTTGTGGTCAAAAGCCTGTGGTTCTTTTTGCCAGGATCTCTCCCATGCTGGCTGAGCAGCGCCTCTTGGGTTCATGAGTAGTCATTCTTTGGTGTAACTTTTTCACTCATTTTCATGAAGCCATCTTGTCCTCTACGTTGTGTTTAATATACACAAATATGTGTGTGTGTGTGTGTGTGTGTGTATATATATACACACACACGTGTATATATATTATATTTAATCCTAAAAATAATAATAATAAGTCATGTGTCCAGGATTGAATTGATTCATTACACTTTTGGGATATGGGAAAAAGGGTGTCCACTTTTTTTTATAGATTTGACTGAAAATGACAAGATCTATCCCCAAAATTTTGGGTCCTATTTAAACAAGTTCAGTAATTCTGAATGGAGGGAATAATTTACGATATTAACTGTTTTCATCTTTTAATTTGCAGATTTTGCTTATCTGGGTCCTCTGATTCTATGATCAGGTATTCATTTTGCTTACAAATCAACAATTATAACTAGAGCATCTATAATGAGAAAGTATCTGATATGCCCACATTCCCACCATCCCCACCCCCACCCACCAGAGTTTTTTTCCTCAAAACTTTTTATAATTATGCTACATGTTGAACTTTGACAACAGAAGCTTTTGGAACGGTCTTTTGTTTAATAGGGACGAGTCCTCTAAAGGACATGTGAGTAGGGGTTGTGTGGTTTGAGACTAATTATGGTAATACTCCTAGGGATTTTGACCATTGACAATTAGAAATTACATTGAATAACACTTACACTATTAACTGATATATCTCGGCCAGATTTTACCGTGATCAGATTTTATTAATATATAAGAAGTATTTTTATATGATTTTGTTAATATACAAGTTCGTGAACTCTCAATACTATTTCTATTTTTTGTTGTTGCCTTTGATGTTTCCTGTTTGTTGAAGATTTTCATTTGTGTTTGGTTAGCAGAACTTGGCTTTGGCCTTTGAGGGTTTATTGTATGTTGTGGAAAGGTTGCCCATAATTACGTTTTCATCTTTTTATTTGTTTGTACTCACTGGATCGGATGGAGTATTGACAAAGGAATTACAGAGCTGCAAAAAATTGTACTCTGCAATTGTATGAATATCGTTGTATCAGTCATTCTTCGTATATTTAGCTGCTTTTTTTGCTTAAATATTTGCAGGCTTTGGGATCTTGGTCAGCAGCGTTGTGTGCATTCCTATGCCGTGCACACAGATTCTGTATGGGCACTTGCTAGCACACCAGCATTTAGTCATGTTTATAGTGGTGGAAGAGACAGTTCTGTGAGTATTTCTTGACAAATCTACCAATATGAAGATTTGCATCCCATCTTCATTTTTCTGCTTTGCCCATCTTCTTGAAGCTGACTTTCTTACTGTACTTCCAGTTATATATGACAGACTTGGAAACAAGAGAAAGTGTTTTACTTTGTACAAAGGAACATCCCATTTCGCGATTGGCATTGCATGACAACAGTATTTGGGTTGCTACAACAGATTCTTCTGTGGACAGATGGCCATCTGAAGCACATAATCCCATGAAAGTTTTCCAAAGAGGCGGTTCATTCTTGGCTGGAAACCTGTCATTTTCAAGGGCAAAGGCTTCACTGGAAGGTTCTGCACCTGTGAGTCAACTATTCCTTCTTTTTCTACTTTTAACTAATTTTATGTTACTTCTATTAATATAAGATAGAAAAAATTTTAGTCGAATATTTTTTTGTGTTAGAGAACTGCGCCCTACCTCCTGTACTGTTGGATTAAATTTTGAGCAAAAGAGTTGTTGCTTTATGAAGCTTCAGTCTGCTTTCTTGGACTGAAATTTACTGGAGATTGGAAAGATCTGCAATAGGGCAAACATTTTGATAGCTTTATCCAGTGCAGAAAGTAAGAAATGTCTTGCCAAAAAGTTGGCAAATAATGGATTTTACGCGATGCCTTTTAGTTTGCGTTCTCGATCTATTTTCTTTTCGGATTCCAGTAATCTCTGATGACTAATGTCCCTAAGTGCCGAATAATGTTAGCTACTACTGTTTGTAATAATATGAAGTTTGTGCATGTTTTCTTTTGACCAAAATTTTGTGTTACACACTGACTTTTCAGACAATCAAACATTATTACGAGCATTGAGATTCTTGGCATGTTTTTCCTAAATCTTTACCCTCTCATTGGGCCATTTTTTAATTTAGGGAAGTTGGATGTGATTTGCCTAGTTAAGCAACTGACATTTCAATGATGGTGTAGGTTCCTGTTTATAGAGAACCTTCTTTTAGCATTCCTGGAACCCCTGCGTTGGTGCAGCATGAGATTTTAAACAATAGAAGACATGTCCTGACTAAGGTAACATGATTGTTTATTTATATGAGCCAATATATAGTTTTTCTTCCTCGTCCATAAATTTGTTATTTATATATCTGGGTTGTGCCGTTTCAAGGATACTACTGGCTCAGTGAAATTATGGGAAATTACAAAGGGTATGGTGATTGAAAACTATGGAAAGGTTAGTGATGTGCTGTGGACTTCACATTTGTTTTACTGCAGATTGTCTTGGGAAGATGGGGTGGGTGGGTCCACTGATAATGTGGCAGATTCTTTTCAGGGCTTTTGCTCTAACTTTCTATATTGCTATGCTACTGAACTTATTTTACTTTGCTTATTTAGGTTTCGTTTGATAAGAAGAAAGAAGAATTATTTGAGATGGTACAATTTACTATCTTATGTTGAATCACCAAGTTCTTCCTCAGCATTCTTTTGACTTATTTTGCTTATTCAGATAAGCATCCCTCTAACATTCTTTTGAGTTTTTATTCAGGTAAGCATCCCCTCATGGTATACCATAGATACTAGGCTCGGGAGTTTATCGGTGCACTTAGAAACCACACAATGCTTTTCTGCTGAGATGTATTCTACTGACCTGAACATTACGGGGAAGCCTGAGGATGACAAGGTACTTCTGATTAGAATTATCTTCATTTGCTTCTCCTGCAAAACTTTAGTCTATTTCTAGTAGTGTGATATTACATGTTTTTGCTGTAAGGTTTTATAATCTCTAACTTTCGAAGTAGTTTCCATACAAAGTTATTCAATTTCAGTATGTTAATTTTCATATTCAAATTGATGTGACTTGTTCATTCCAGGCTGATGATTGTGCTTACTTCAGCTTCACCTTACATTTCCTTAGATGATTTTGAATTTGCAAACTAGAGCTTGACTTGGTGCAAATTTTATTTTACTTCTAATGATAATTGGAATTAATCTATGAGTAACATATGTTAAAAGCTCAGAAAGTTTTTTCCCCGTTTTGTGCTTAAAAATTAATTGTGATTGGCTTACACAATGATGTAGGTTAATTTGGCACGAGAAACCCTTAAAGGGCTGTTGTCTCATTGGTTAAGTAAAAGAAGGCAGAAAATTGGATCTCAAGCTTCAGCAAATGGAGAAATCCCATCTGGGAAGGATACATCTACAAGGACATTTGCCTTGTCTCGAATTGAGGGGGATGGTACTGGTGAAAATGACCATGTTGTGTATCCACCATTTGAGTTTTCATCAGCTTCCCCTCCTTCCGTCGTTACTGAGGGCTCTCAAGGAGGTCCATGGAGAAAGAAAATTACTGACCTAGATGGAACTGAAGACGAGAAAGACTTTCCATGGTGGGTTCTGGATTGTGTATTAAATAATCGCTTGCCTCCCAGGGAAAATACCAAGTAACTATCTATCACGATTCTTTCCTTCCCCAGTTGGTTTTAACCTGCGTGTTTCATGAACTTTGTCAATAAGGAATCTTGTTTATCTAGATTTCTAGCAAGGCATGCTAAAAAGTTTTTCAAATATCATGAACGACGTTTTGCTGCCTTCTTACTTTTGCTCACAAGTTCACTAGTTCCTCATTGTTTCACATCTATTTTTTTTTTTCTCTTAAACACAGAACTTTTCAAACGTACTCTTCTTTTCTACTAAGTCAATTAACTTGTTTCTGACTGCTGGTTGTTGGCTGATTTTTTTTATTTTGTGCTTTGTATTTTATATCCGATCTGTGTCTGCAGAAAAGTTTTTCGTTAATTTCCATACTTATTGTTATTTCCATCTCCCTATTCTCTCTGTTTACCATTCCTTCGAAATTTGAGTTTGTCTGATTTCCAACATTTCTGGCCCTTCTGATTTGTATTTTTGCGTGATGGCAAACGAAAGTAGTTCTTCGCCAAGCAGTCCAAATAAAAGCACTTGTAATTATCATATTCTAACTGTCTTAATCTTAGTTGACATCTTTTTTACATCTCGTGCTGCTACCTTTTGCGGTATTTCTGTTACATGTATAAGTTTCTCATTTTCTGCAGATGTAGCTTCTATTTGCACCCATGTGAAGGTTCTACAGTGCAGATTCTCACACAAGGAAAACTTAGTGCCCCTCGCATTTTGAGAATACATAAAGTAAGAACTTTCACTGGATAGCATAAGTCCAACTTGTGAAACTAGTATTAAAGAACATGCTTAGCATATTTGTCAGCCATCTTTTGATTTTTAACTAAAAGAGTGTTTGCTGTTAAGGCCATTTGGATGACATGCATCTTCTTTGGAAATGGGTGTTTCAATGCTAGTATTTTAATTCTTGATATTGCATGCTACTTATAAGTTGATGTATTTTTTTTATAATTGGATACCATCTTTGGGAATTCATAAAGGGTCATTTAATTTATTTCAGATTCAACCAATTTCGTTCAGAAATGATAAATGTAGTCTAAAGATTTCATCAACAGACCTCTCCCCTTCAAAATCTTCCAGTTACACCTCACAAGAAGTTTACTTTTTGAAGTTACAGGAAGTAATATTTGAGCCACTATAGGTACTTCATTTTAATGGCATCTTTCTTAGACTAACCATATGCTGGTAATTAAGGTCCACCTTTTGAATGCTCACAGTCATCATTATTAGGATGTTCAAACCATGTGAAATTAAATGCTCCATTAACATTTGTGCTAAATAAGGTATCCTAACATGGTTGCCCATTCCAGTTTTTGATTATTTCCATGCAAACGTGGTCAACTGAGATGTTAAATGGTATAGTCTAGGAATCAAAAACCCCTGCCAAAACTGCTAGAAAAAATGCTTGCCCTAACGTGGAGGAATGTTCTTGTAGTGCGATCGAGCCTAAAGAAAAAGTTTTATAGAGCGTGCCCTCAGTCTTTGGGATGAACATGGCTTCCTTGGAATAATATCCTGACTTATATTTATTTTTTTGCCCTTCTTTTGAACTATTATCTGGAGACAAAAATTGGGTGCAGCAGATGACTCGTCGATATAAGATTGCACCAATTTATTTTTTAGGTTGTCAACTATGTGATAGAAAAAATGGTTCTTGATAAGCCATTGGATAGTATGAATGCGGATGGAGCTTTTGCCCCTGGGATATCTGGAGGTCAGATTTCGCATCCAGCTGTTGGAGGAGATGGGTCTTTCTGGTCTGGACTGAAGTCTCGACAAAAACTGAAGCCTTCTATAGAGATCTTGTGTAATAACCAGGCAAGTTTGCGCTATCTGGGAAATCTTGTATACTCTAAAAACCTGGTTTAAGTACTTGAAACGAGAGATTTGAAAGCTTTTGCATTTGTGAAACTCAATATTATGTTATTTTTACCTTTGACTGTTGGATGAGTATCATGCTTAAAGATTCACCTGAACTACTAACTTTACACGCGCCTAAGAAATCTGGAATGTTTCTAAATGATATGAATTGGCAAAGTTATTGCTCCCAAAATGTAAGAATATGGGGGCTTATGAAGAATCTTATCAAAGTGCAGTTTGCTGTTCCTTTATTTGCCCCTTCTCTCCTCCCTTTCAACACATTCATCTTTGGGTTAATGATTATGAATGCACTTTTCCAATCTAAGATATTGGTCTTGTGCATAAGATTCTTGATTGTGTTTTTTCCCTTGCAAGTAAATGAGCTTCTGTTGTTCCCAGGTATTACCCCCTGATATGAGCTTAGCCACTGTTCGGGCTTACATATGGAAGAAACCTGAAGACCTTATCCTCAACTACAGACTGGTGCTGGGCAGGTGATGGATGACAATTTAAAGGTGATGCTACATATGATGTGTTTTCTGATTTATCATTTTTCTGACTTGTTTGCATCTTTTACTCATCAGCCTCTTTGTGAGTTTGAATTTTGTTGTGATGGTTGTAACTTGTATGATTAATGGTGGCAATCTGGAAATGTAACTGGAACCAATACATCGTAGCTATCTGCTAACATTTTTATGGGTTGGTAACATTAGTTTGCTAATTTCCACTGGGCATGTTGGGTTAGGTTTTTTAATCTGCTGACTACAGGGGTTAAAAATGAGTTTTTCCGGGTCCAAAACAGTTTTCCAACGTATGCTTCTAATGACTTGTGAAACTCTTTTTTAGTGTAAGGAGACATCTTGAGGTTAGTGGAACAACTGCTTAGTGTATAATCGCTACTGACTGGAGTACATTTCTGTTAAAAGAAACTACAATAAATTCCCCTGAAAGGTGGTAAGATAAGGTTAGAACTTGGTGTTTCAGTTTGAAGGAATGTAAGCCCTAAACTGAGTAATTGGGAATTGAAACAGTTTTATTTATTTTTTATAGAATAGAAGAAATAACATATATGGTGCTTGAAGTTAATGTACAATTACAGAACTCTTTTTTATTAGTGTGTGGAGTCATCTTGAGGTTAGTCAGGCAACTGATTAGTCATAAGAGACTACTCACCGGCATTCTTTTTTGTTAGAAGGAACTACGATCAAGTCCCTAAAAGTGGTAAGTTATGGTTTTCTTTTACAAAAGAGATGGAAACTTTATTGTAAGCATGTTTGGGAGTTGTTTATAATCAGTTTAAAATTACAAGTCGATAGAAATGAATAGTGGGTAAATAGGTGGTACTTGTGGGTCCCACGAAATACATGGATAAAAAGCATTTAACCGATTATGAATATATTATAAACAAGAGGCAACCAAGGATATGTGTCCTTGAAATAACTTTGGTCTAGAAAAGATAAAGCCAAAAAAATGAAAGACAACAAAAATTTGGGTTAGACCCATTCCAACCCAAATTTTTGAAGTGATAGAGCTTGTACCTTTTTTTCATTTTTTTTTTCAATTCTCTTTTCAACTTTTTCCGGATCCAGCCAAACTGCCCATTCGCTGCATCTAGTATGTGATGGTACGGGATTTGGATGTATTGTAAACAACAAAGGTGATTATTTGTCATCTATGGTGACATGGCAGTAGTTTGTCAATTATAAAATTCCGTCCATTATTGTTTGCATAGTATCTTCCATTCTTCAAGTACCAAACCTTTCAGTTTTTTGCAGACTTTGTCCAAACCTTTCATTTGTACCACCGTAGGTACCAAACCTTTAAAAAAATCGTAGCTCAAGTCCAAATTGACGGATTCCGTTAGTTTGATACTAAAAACTGTCAATTGACCCCAGAAAAATTTAATAATTCTTCCCAAACAAGCTAAGGGTATTTTGGACATAATATATTTCTCATATTAAATCAAAAATTAAAAAAACAAAAAAACATCCCACCCCTATCTCTTTTCTTCCCCAACTCTCTCACCACTTTCAAACCATCCTCAACCCGCCACCTAAGCCACTGAAAATTGCCCCTCATTCCGGCAACTTTGGCCCCTCAACACACTCCAACAAACCATTCACACAAACATTACTAATTGAGGAAGTAATCAATGAAAATTCATCAAGGGTTGCATAAGGCCTACTTTCAACACACTTCAACAAACCATTCACGCAAACATTACCAATTGAGGAAGTAATCGATGAAAATTCATCAAGGGTTGCACAAGGCCTACTTTCAAAATGCACCACCTCCGACCAATATGATGGTTGCCAACCACCACCCATTTACCCCCCTACACACGGCGACCAATTTCATAAAGCAAATTTCTGCCAAAACAATGTAGCACCTGCTCCTTGGGAATTGAGGTCCGGCCAAAATAATTCACAATTGCTTCTCTATTTCAATTGAAGGGTCCCTCGACCTTAATCCACCAAATTCGACCAGCCAAAATCTAATTCAAGGCCAGTTGACAATGGGTAGGGAGCCAGTTGATCCAATTGTTGAAGAAATTCCATCGAATTTGAGCTCTAAACTTGCGATAGGTGCAAATTCCAAGATCCGCAATTTGTCCACTTCGAGCAAGACCCACAACATAGAACCACCACTGTAGAATTCTGAATCATGCCCCTAAGGTGCCAATGCTACCAACCAATTTCATCAAAAACGCACTTCCAATTTTGAGCCGATACTAGCGTTCCAGTCGAAGAGGGCGACCATTAGGTGGATTGGAGATGAAGATTTGGTAGATGTTGCCTAACTATAAACTTAGGTGGTTCCGGCATTAGTGTTGGCAACGGCGATGGCGTGGCATCCGGCAACTGGTTGGAGTATTTTTTTTATATCGGGTAGTGAGGAAGTTGGGGAAGGAGATGGAGATGGAGATGGAGA
>CAIGRL010315250.1:0-16376 GCA_903798325.1 Fraxinus xanthoxyloides
AGTTGAGAAGTGGTCCATTTGAAATCGTTGAGGATGGAAATGCTGGTAACTACTTTTATGACTATTTTTCAATTGAGCGAAGAAAATTTTGATTCCCTGGTATTTGTTTCTTTCCGGAAAAATGTCTAAAGTACGTGAATACAATATTTGCATCAGAATCTCATGCATGCCATTTTCTTGCAGAACTCAGTAAGGAGGAGCAACCTAATCCATCTGTAAATGTTTCCCATCTGCCGTCATTCCCCAATAATGATTCTCCTACTTCTGAATTGAGTTTGATTGCAGCTGCTCCATTTAGAAATGAAACAAATGATATCGACCAGGTTTCTGCAACTCTTTTACAACCACCATCACTTGCAACGCTCACGGGCAAACAGATTAGGATTCACAATGGAATCGAATCATCTGGTGAGGCTCGAGTGCGCAATGGAAAATCTCGAGGAGATGGCCGAGGCCGAAATCAGTTGCTCCCTCGGTACTGGCCTCGAATAACTGATAAGGAGTTACAACAAATTTCCAGCGAGTATCCTGTGGTTATAGAAAGCATTTTGTTTGTTTTTTTCTCATGTCTTAGTTATTATTATTATTGTCTGTCTTGGAATTATAATTTTTAAATAATATGCTTCTATTTTCTCTTAAGTAGGTGTTATATGACCTGCATGGATCCATAATAACTTCATAGTTAATTGAACTCGATGTGTTGATATGAAATTTTGCAATTTAGTACCTTGATATTACCTTATCATCTTGATAGTTCAAACTCAATAATTACTCCTTTGTTTGAGAAAATTCTTAGTGCCAGTGATGCTGGACGTGTTGGGCGCTTAGTGCTGCCAAAGAAGTGTGCAGAGGTGAGTCCATATGTTTTAACTTTATTGCTTATTTCAGCACTTTAACTATTCATATTCTTTATATTGACATATAAATTGCATTTGGGCTGTGATTTAGTTTTGTATGGTTGTATGTGCATCTTGTGAGCGCTAAAGTTACTATTTATGAACGCAGAGCTTCTTTTATATTGGGTGTAGGCTTAAAATCCCGAAAGAAATCAATTTTCTTAGAGACTAAAAACTAATGGATCTTTGAACTCCAAGGGAATGGAATTTTATTTTGAATCTCCACATAAAAGCTTAAAGATTTGACCTCGTAGCGAGTTTCAATGGCCCCCTCACCAAGCTAACAATCGTTCTTCCTTCCTTTTAGCCATCTCCCGTGTCTCTTTAGATGCCCTTGGGAAAAGGTGAAATTATTTCCTCCTTGGTGCAAAAGCCCTCTTAGATTACTTGCTAATTTTGGAAAAAATGCTATCTTGGAGAATATTCTCCAAGATAAAAATCCTAGATCCGCAAAATGTGTGCCCTCATGGTCAAGTCTTGATCAATTGAGACTTGACTATTAAACTCGATTCATTCCACTAAAGAACCAAAATTACACTCGTGTTCTTTTGAATTTCGTGGAAGAAAAACATGAAATGAAATTCAACCACCATGCCACTAGTCAACCCCTGCTTGACCGTTAATATATTGGAGCTGAAAAAAATGATCAATTTGTCCCTCTAATATGTATAGTCCTCCGAGTCCCTATTTTTATAAGGTAAATCCTTTGTGAAATTGGGGTACTGAACTTAGGTTCAATTGCCCATTGTAATTTTTTTTAAGAGTGATTATCATTTCAACTAAGTGATTAATGGATTCTCTCTTACAAGTATATATGATCTGAAATCGTTTCTCCCCAATTTTCAAAGTACCTAGTTCTCTCTTTCAAACATAATCTCCTATTGCTCTTTAGATGATTGTGTAGAGTCTTATTCTTAGTAGTCACGAATTAGTCATCTACGAGGTCTTGTTCAAGTGTTATAAAACATATCATTGTTCTTATTTCCTGGACCTAGATAATTCAAATAAGAACAATACAATTTTATCAAGATAAAACTTCCAACTTTGCTCACTGAAATCCCGACTGTGAACTGTGTCATACCATACTCAACCGATCAAGTATATATTTATGACATTTTTGTGATCATGGAGGTAAATCGGCAACTCAAATTAAATGCATGATCGATTAAATACATAAATAGATGATAACATCAAATTTTATGTATACACAATTGTTTTTGAATGTATTTGTATTTATTAATAACCACTGTATGTGTGTATTAAGCTATTGATTTTGATATTGGATATATGGTCCCCGTTTGTTTCTCATTTTTTATCCATAAAAATGGAAAATATGACCGTTATCCATCATATTAAGCCATCAATTTTGAATTTCTATATATTGTGTGGACCCCAATAACGTGGCTCAAACAGGGCCATGATATGTTATACATCTATTTTAAAAGATAATGGAACCGTCTCTAGTGAAGTAGGAGCTGAAGCCGAAAGGCTAGAGAACGATTAGTTTCCATGATTTATGTTTCATCTATCGCTTTCTTTTCATTTGTTTCAAGAAATATATCGATCAATTCTGATCTTAGAAATTGAACCTTTGATGCAGATTTTTTAGGTGTTAGATTTATAAATAATTTATGCGATCTGTTCAAAGAGCAAAGAATGATGTATCCCATTGATATAATTGTTAAACAATGGGGAAGGCATACACAATGTTTATTTAAGGCTTGAAACATTTCTGCATGATTGGGAGCAGGGATAGCTTTGAGTGCAAGGCATCTGATACAACATAATTAAAGCACCTAGCTTAGTCAGTTGATTGACCAAAAGTTTGCACCTCTGTTTCTCAATCAAACTAGGTCTGAAATTCTTTCTTTGCCTCAAGGGAGGGAATTACCTTATCTAAGTTCGACACGCTTTCATTGTTGAGTAACTGTTGTTGCAGAGCAATGATGTTTTTTAGAACTATATATATGTTGGTCATTTATTCCATTTAATTATAGGTCAAGATAGTCAAGCCCAAAGTTACAGATAGTGATAGTGATGGGGAATAAAGATAATTTAATTTTATATTAGTTTGTTCAAGTTTATTCTAATTTTCTAGTTAGATTAGAATTAGGTTATTGTTTATTTAATTTGGTTTTTTTCTCAAATTATGTTTGTTCAGACTCTATATAAAGAGTGGTCATGCATTGTAAGACTTGTACTTTTATTATGAAATAAATTAATACTTTCTCGTCCAATTTCGTTAATTATTTTCTCCCCTTTCTTCTCTCTTCCTCTTTCTTTTCTCAATCTTATTCTTTTTCAATTGTGTTCGTTTCATCCTACTCAATTTTCCCATGCGCTCCCTCTTCTCTTTCGTCTCTCTCTTTCTCCTCCTCTTCTCAATATTGTTCTTGTTTAATTGGTTCTACTTCAGATAGTCAAGCTGTCTTGCGTTAGTTTTTAAAATCTTCCCATATACAGAAATTGTTCGCATATATACACTTACAAGTTGCATTGTTGTTTGTTAAAATCCTCCACTACCTGCCTAATTAGACTCGAAAGTTGCAAGTTTATCTGATTAAGGCATTGTATATTCTCGATCTGACATAATTTACAATCAATCAGGCCTATTTTCCACCAATTTCTCAGCCAGAAGGATTACCTCTGAAAGTACATGATTTGAAGGGGAAAGAATGGTTATTTCAGTTTCGGTTTTGGCCGAATAATAATAGCAGAATGTACGTCTTAGAAGGAATCACTCCTTGTATACAGTCAATGCAACTGCAAGCAGGTGATGTAGGTAATAGTTCCTATATGCATTACTTGTGTTTTTTTTTCTCTCTTTCTCTGAAATTTTTTTATTCGGTTTATATGCTTTTGTAGCTTGGAAGTTTCCCTAGTTTTAGTTTTTTGAAAATGATGGTCCCCTAATTAAGATGAAATGGAAATTGTATACTTCTATTATTATGTGCCACAGCAAAGACTTTAGTATCTGTCTTATTGATTAACCAAGTGTGGATCTTAATCTTTTTTCTTTCTTTTCTGTCCTACCATCATTGCTTTGGAGTTCATTTGATTCTAAGATTTGTCAAATGTATATGTATCATCTTAATTCTTGTTCTCATTTCCCTGCACAATTTTGGCAAAACAAAAATTGTGCCACTTTGATATTAAAATGTAGTCACACTTCATCATTTGATAGTTTTCTTGAATATAATCTATCAATCAGCGGTAAAAGGAGATGTGTACGTCAATGTGATGTTATTGAGTGTAATACTTATGAGTTTATAGCTTCTTTCTTCGAATTGCAAAATGAGGTAGGGTATTTCTTGTCAGTGACATTCAGTAGGCTGGAGCCAGAAGGGAAGTTGGTCATGGGAGGCAGAAAAGCTTCAACTGTTCCATCTGATCAGGTTTGCACTTGTCCGACCAAATTTATTTTCCATTTTTAATCACAAATCTGCACTTTCAATAATCTTGTGTATTTGCCACTACCCTTGGCGACAATTAGCAATCAATGCTGTTAATGGCAGTTTTGGACCTTTTGGCAAGCATACATATCCTTGAAACTGCTATATATAGCTTTAATTTGAATTTGTGAAGTTGGAAAGTTGTTGTAAGAAGTCAACAACATATATGTTTCTGCATTTCCACATCGTTCTCTAATGAGACATGTATTTTACGATTATAGAAGCAATTTGCACTATCGTAATGGATAATGCTATCTAGCACCGGTGTTGTTAACATCAGTTTGCAACACGTATCATTAAATGATAGATTCAATTAAGTGTAATGTCAATGAACATATTACTTAATGCCACCTAGGCTAGACTAGAGTTAGATAGCATTACTTCTATTATAAACATTCCCAGCCACTTGACACTCATTACAAATAATACTCAGTTACGATCTCCGGTGACTTCTTGTAGGCTATTATATTACTTTTTCTTGTTTTTTCCCCACTATTTCACTGCTTTTCTTTACACATGGAGTTCTAGGATTGTTCGAAAAGGTTTTATGGGACATGATAAAGTGTCTGAAAGCTCATTGGAAGAAAAAGGGGTAGGTCTTTAGTCTGACGGGTAGTATTCCAAAAGACGTGTGTTAAAAAATTTGGCTTTGTGGACTGCGGCAGCCAATCCCCATACCAGAAACATTAGTTGAACAGTGAAACATAAGCACTGTTTGAGTGAAGCTGGTTAAACACACCGGTGATGGAAAACTGTCAGTTAATGGATTTTGACGTCAGAGAGTGTGGTGATGGAGTATAGGGGAGTCTTCATTTCTAGTGGGCATGCCCCTTACTGATGCTATATGATTAAAATTAAATGGGGGCTGAATAGGTCAGTGAAAAATGGTTATGTTCTTGATGAAATACCCTGTATTTGTGCTTGTGTTCTCAATTTATTGTTTATTATTTATTTAGTTACCTCACACACTCTTTACATTCTTTTTAATTTGTTTCGAATTGAAACTTGAAGACCTGACTTATATTTTTTCATCGTATTGTTCTTTTTACAGGGAGATGAAGCTACTGTAACTGGAGATAGAACTCCTGGGGATGATAGTGGTAAAAACAAATTTGGGGAAGTTGCAATAAATGGTCATATAAAGGGTAATTTGATGCCAGCCAGCTTTCCGGCAGTTAACCCTGCAACTAAGGTAGATTTAGAGAGTAACCAGTATGAAACTGATAAACCAGGGTTCACAAAGAAGGAAATACTTGAAAATAAGTCTGTTGTTCGTAGTAAGAGGAAGAATAGCATCTTCAGTTTGAGAAGTAAACGCCTTAGGATTGACAATGAGGAGATGATGGAACTGAAGCTCACATGTAACCAAGCTCAAGGACTTATGCGCTCACTTCCTGAAAACATTCCCTCGGTTTTTGTAGTAGAAGGCTGTGAAATTGAAGAATTTGAGGTATTAGACTCTGCTATATCAAATATTTGTTGGAGCTTATACATACATATCAGGTGGTTGCGTATTATATTATTTTTGTAAGAATTGTTTCAACTCGAGACTTGATCTTGTGAGATGTTAATGATCCATTTTCTTTGGAAAAGAAACCACATATTAGGATTAAAGGTAGGGAGAAGTAAATTCAGTAATATTTTTTTTTGTCCAGAAAGATGTTAGTGAATTAGTCTGATTTGTGACTCCACTAAATGATGCATAAATATGCATAATAATTTTTAATGATTATATGACTACACTTTTTTGTAGGGCTGGAGATGGGTCGGTTCAAATTTTCGGGTATTTAATAAATGGAACTGTCGTGTCCAAATATAATTATGGAATCGTTCGGGTTCGGTTCCGTACTATAATTAAAATTTTTAACATTTACAACAACACTACATAAATACAACTAATAATATTTTCATTCGTAACTTTTAGGAATGAGGATTTAGGTTTTAAGATTATCGAATGAATTGGGTTTATACGGGAGTGTTCTGTTACTTACGAAATGAAATTGGAATCGAAAGGGGAAGGATAAGGTCCAAATGTTGGGCAGCTTGGGTTAACAAAAAATAAATTTAAGGATAAGGCCCAAATGCTGGGTTAACAAAAAATTAATTTGGCTGGACTTGGCTAGTTTGTTTAATTAATTTGTTAAAAAAATTAAAAAAATTATTTAAATTCGGTTCTTATTCTGTTCTTCGGTTCTTGGTCAAGAATCGAGAACCGACCCAAACTCATCGGTTCTCAATTCGAATACTCGTTCAGGTATTTAACTTATGAAGAATCGTTCGGTTTGGGTTCAGTCCGATTCGGTTCGGGAGTTTTGTCTGGCCATACTTTTTTGCATAATGACCCAGCTTAAAATTTTGAGCACCTGTGTTTTTCATGCTTGACTAAGCTATATGCTAGACGTCAAAGCATACGCCAAGGGCATAAATTTCTTTTCACTCTCCTGATTTGGTTATCTTTTTGGCAGGATGCACCAATTATTGGAAGGCCAACTATTCCTGCGATAGATCGTTTTGGGTACTATGCTTTTCTTTGATAAATTGCTGTGTATTTTGCCCTTCTTTTCCTCTCTAGTTTCATCATTGCTTTGCTTGTGGAATGTTTATTTCAGTGAAAAAATCCAATGGGTAGAATGTGAGGATTGTTTCAAGTGGCGAAAAGTCCCTGCAAATGCTCTTCTTCCATCAAGATGGACCTGTTCTGGCAATGTATGGGGCCTTGACAGGTATTGAACTTTATTATATAATTACATATTCTTCATTCCGAACTCTGTAAACTTTGTCCTCATTTTTTGCGTGTGTTCAAAGTCGGTTTCAGTTTGTGCCTTTCCTGGATCGCAACTATGTTTATATAGCCATTGGCTTCAATCTGAGAATGTGTAATTTTTCAACCAATATTCTGATGTAATTGTGTTTCCATATGTTTCCAATTGTTTTACTTGTCCTCTCAATTTACCTGTTCTTTCTACATCAGGTCTCTATGTTCAACTGCTCAGCAATTAACTAGAGAACAGCTTGAAGATATATTATCCACTTCTACTGAAGGTAGATTCCTTTCTTCTCTTGCATGCATGTCACGCCTCTTTTGCTAATGGTTTTATAATTTTAATACAGCGAGTAAGGAAAAGAAAATTACTGAACAGAATTCAGACCTAGCTGTGGCACAGGAAGGACTCGATGTACTTGCTAATTTAGCAATCCAAGGGGATGGGGTGGACCTTCCAGCTTCATCACAGACTAGAACGAAGTACGCAGGCTGTAAACTCGACTGTACATGCACTGTCTGCATTCAACCTTCTGATGGAAACGACCCAAAGCACAAGCAAACATGCGATTTTGCTGACTCAGAATCACTAAAGCATCATTTCCGAACCTTGATGGAGAGGTGTGAGAAGAAACAATTGGCAAAAGAAGCTGAAAGTGCCTGTCAGAAGCTGCATGTGGATACCGATACTTATCTGAGCAGTGACACAGGAAAGAGTAGTCTAAACCAGGAAGAGGCAAGCCAAGGGGGCTGTCTTGATGACCCTAATGAGAGAAAATCCTCAGTCTCTCCTTTGAAAGGTCAAATAGACCTTAATATCCAGCCAGAGCGCGAGGATTTGTCACCTGGTTCAGATTCTGGGGCTATGAAACGCTTGCTCGAGGATGCTACAGAGAACAATTTCATGCCGCATAGATCTTCGAGTTCTGGAGTTAGCAGAGATTTAGTCAGTAAGCAGATGCAGCCAGATGGGATTGGCGGAGCCTGTTTGAGCAATTGTATCATGTAGTAGATGGATGCTATCAGAAAACTAATGCTGACCATTGAACGACAGCTGGTACCATATTCTCAACTGTTAGAAATAGTACTCTCATGGGATAGGACAGTAATTAGACGATCTTTGAGCGCGGAGTCGAAATTTTGTCTCTCTCATCTACTCTGCCATCTGGAATTGTAAATTCTGTACATATATAGATGTCTTGGGATATATTGTGGGTATTTCATTTTTGTTCCTACTGCTAGGATTTGGGGCAAAATGTCGTGGTAAATGAAGCTGCTGATTTTTCCTTTTTGGATATTTTGATGCACAGTAGAATTTTTGGGGATGTAATTAAAAGGGTGTTTGGTGGGGATTAAAATTAGATTTTTAGTAGATTGTGATAGAATTTTTTGAAATGTGTGGTTGAAAAGTTGTGGGACCCATGAAAGATGAGGTTAATATTGATTGTTTGACTTTGACTTAAAGCTTAAATGAAGAAGCTGATTTTACCCTTTTGGATATTTTAAGTTTGCCAATTCAGCTTAGTTTACACCTAATTGTAACTTCTTTGTATTCAATGAATCTTACCAATTTGAGTTGCACTACTTGTAGAAATGGACAGAGGACCATTCTAATCGCATTTTCCTTCACACTTAGTCTTCAATTCTGAGGCCCCAGTTGTCCAGCAGAACTTGTTGCATCCTATGGATTGCTCAAATTAGTGGTGCTTATTATGTGCACGCATTTGTCGTTCTATAGTTACTATTAAATCAAGATTAGCATGCATGTAAAATGTTGGGGGTTAGAGAGAGAAGCTCTCAAACTCCAGTGAGAGATACTCACTAGAGTTGCCCTTTGCTTTTGCGAGCTTGTTGAAGTTTTGTTTGATCTTACCTTCATAAACAAGTAACCTCAAATCCAGCAACACAGTTTTTGTTAAAGCTGTCCAGTTATATAAAAATTGTATTTGAATATTTCAAGTCCCTTGGAGTCTCAAAGTTCGGCCAAACAGGTGGCCATGTGCATGAAAGATTCAAAGTGCTTTCTTTGAATTATTTCAAGTCCCTTGAAGGTTGGTTGAAGACCGACCAGATTGGGTTAGCAATATCCTTGAAAATTTCAAGCTTTTCATTTCTGGGAAGATTTGAAAAGGTAAGAGCTCATATGCATTGTTTCAAGCAGTTTCTATGCAAAGTTTAGACCAGTTTATTGGTGCTTTTCCTTGGTGATGCTCGATTTTAACCTCAATACTTGAGGCTGCTTCGACTGTCACTATTTCTGGGGAGTTCGGCCAGCTCAATGTATTTGCAGCTTCATCTCAGGTTCAGTTTGTTGGCAGAGTTTCTATGTTCCTTGGTCGAATTTGTTCCCACCCCAAGGTTCAAATTCGAATCAAGTCTATATCTCGGAGTTTGGCCAACAGCTTATACACTATTCATCCAGTTTTCTTGGAAGTTTGGTTGTTTATATTCGTGAAGATTCATGGTTTGTTGTTGGTACGAAAACCTGCCCAGAAGATTAATGTAAAGTTCAGTTTGTTGGCAGATTTCTTCACTCTTTGTTCGAATTTTTCCCTGGCCCAGATCAAAGTTCGAATCCAGCTTTTCTTGAAACCTGTCAATAGATTTTGTGCTTTATTCACCGTGTCTCCTCGACTGTCTCGACCTTGTTACTGAATCAGGTGAGTTTGGCCAGTTTGATGTATTGGTCAGATTTGCTTCAGGTTCGTTTTTGTTGGCAGATTTCTAGTCTTCCTGTTCGAGTTTTACCCAACCCCAGGTTAAGTCTGAATCAAGTCACACATCATGAAGTCTGGCCATCAGTTTTTGCACTCAATTTGTGCCAGTTTCCTTGGATATTTATTCATCCTTGTTCATGGTATATTGAAATCTTTTCCAGAAGGTTTAATGCACTCTTGAAGATCCAAGTTAATGTGCTCTAGAAGATTCAAGCCCCTGCTCACTGATTTTCGATTGCTTCTAGTGATTGCTTCAAACTTTTGCGTCCCATCCTGGGCAAAACTGGATTTCAGGCAGTAGTTTACTTGGAAAATTCATACAGATTCATGTGTTCTTGGTGCTGGAATTATCCATTTCGGGAAAGAATTAAAATCTTCGCCCTCCCCATTTTGAAAATTTGAATTTGAACTCTCTACCGGTTGGAAATATCGGAATATCAAGGAAATTTCAGGGAGCTGTCCATCATCCATTTTGGGCAAAGTTCTGGAAAAATCAAACTCAGCGTTGACTTGAATTTTGAATTTTTCGATTACCTTTTCCAGCTTTATATGGCCACTGCAACTTGTATTATGCACTGCCACTCGCATCTTACTTTGTTTGGCTTACATGGTGAAAGAAGTTGAAGGCTGCACGTGCTTCAATCCCAGAAAGGTAATATGTTGAAATTGTGGTCAAAGCAGTGTGTAAGTTTGGCAGCCGGTCAGCAGCTTGCTTTGCTATTGAAGAGATCATTGTTAGCTGGTTCGTTACTCGTTTGGGAAATGAATTCCGCATTGCAGTAACCACTAACCAGCATTATTGACAGCCTTAAGCAGTAACTGATACCCGTTTATTTTATTTTATTTTATTTTAATTTTTTGGGCGAGTAAACTGTCCAATATAATCTAATAAATTATGCTATTTGTACACTTTTGGGTACACTTTGGTTTACTCGACCCCACGTCCTCCCTCACATGGGGGTCGGTCTCACATCCAATAAATGCGTGGGACTCGACCCCCATGTGAGGGAGGGGGTGGGACCGGGTAAACCAACATGTACCCCAACCTGGGTAAACCAATATGTACCCCAAAGGGTCCTTTATAGTACCCGGCCTTAGTTTCTCATTGAGCGCTATGCGTACAATATAGTTCTATGTGACAGCCCTAGAGAAGATGAAAGAAAGATATTAGTTCATGCGTGTAGATTTTGATGCTATCAAAAGTTATACTTTGTTACATGTAATGCATGTATCATGATTTGCTCATTGAACGTCATTGTTCATACTCATTTCATGACTCCTTGTAGGCAATGGAGCAAGGTTTCTTTGATCTCATGGGTCTGAGGTGGAAGAGATCGGTCGATGGAGCGCAATATTATCGGATAACCATGAAAGATTTATAATTTATTTATTTAAGATTCTACTTTCTAATTTTGTCCTAGAATTTTGATTAAACACTTTTTTGTTCAAGTATTTCATTCACTGTCTTTAACAATCAAGGATCGATAAGAACAAGTTTTAAAGTCAATTTATCCAATCGTGACAATCTGTAGTGTTTCACGTCTCTGTTCGTATCATATTTAACAGTTTTTCTTGAAATTGTCAATAACACACCCTGAAGGTATAATATTGTTATAAAAAAAATCAAATTAGTGAAATTTCGGGATGTCAAAATCAAATCTACATAAACACTGAAAACGATATGCAGGTTATTGGTCATATTGATATTGGAGCTCAATCGACAAGTTATTGTTGATTCGATGTCCAAAAGAATAAACATGAATAAGATGATATTGAGAAAAAGATAGAATATCGTTCTTGAACTTTCGCTCTTATAATTTTGCATCGTAGGTATGACAATGCATATATTTGAAGTTGGTGCCTACTCTCATACTTTGAGAGAAGTGATTGGGTACCTTACCGTGGTTCAATAGTCTTATCTCCACGAGAATCTGAAAAAGGTCTAATCAATTCTACATATTTAATTAGCTTTTCGAAATAAAAAAAAATAATTTTAAAATATTTATTTCCAATTTCAAAGTCGAACACCTATATTGTATACAGTTATTTAATAATATAAAGATTGTGTTTGATAGATATTAAAATCGGATTAAAATTGAAAAATTAGCCGTTATTGTTGACTTTTATTAGACGAGAAGGACCTAATAATGACTATATTTTCAATTTTAATTGGATTTTGAGCTATACCGAACACGCCCTAAATAGTTTCGAAACCGCTTTCTTAGAATTGTTTGGTATAATATTGTTTTGTGTGTGTGTGTGTGTGTGTGTGAATGGACTCCAAATTTATCGAGATTATAGTTTAGTTCATTGTTTGTTCAATAAGCAGAAAGTGACCTTAAGCGTAAAGGTTTAATTATTCGACATACTATCTGCAAAGAACACAAGTTCATAACTTATCACTACCAATTTATGAAACTATGCACATGTTAGGTTTCTTAAGAAAACAATGAGTCCGGCCGAGAGTGTTTTTAAAACTAAATTTAAGTAAATAACAAAAACTAATTATAATTTCAAAACTTGGATTTAAGGATCATACCAACCATTTTATTGAAAACCCTAATAATTTATTGCATACAAATTGATAAAGCTATCATGTGAGAGGTTGTGATGGCAGAGGAGAAACAGCTGCACACTCTGATTCTTCACATTCTTCTTCACTGATAAAACATGATCGCAAATTGAATATGCAACACCAACACACTATATTTCCTCTGCACTTGAACTTTTTGCATAATTTTAGGTTTATTTTTTCATCATACACTTCACTGCTTTTAAGGTTTTCTAGCAGGATCCTGTCATTACCTGTTGAAAAAATAAATGAATTCAAAAGAAAATGAAAATAAGCAGAAACGCGTAGATAAGTATTTGTTGGGGCGTTTGTTTTTGTTAATGAAGACAAGTAATCGATTTTGAAACAAGTTAACGACTTTTTCTATTTTGGATGATTCTAAAAACAAAAGAATAAACCATTTACGAAATACCTCTCTAACGAGAGACAAAATTAAATTTTAAAACATTTGATGACTCTTTTTAAAATGCGACGACTCTCAACTAAAGAGTTTAATGGATAGAGAAATAGTCAACTTTGAAACAACTTATTGTCAATTTTTTTTAAAATTATTCTGAACAAAACAAGTCAGCTTATTTCAACTATATCACTTTCACTATTGCCATAAGTCAAAAAGGAAGCCAATTATTAAACTTAGCCAAACGTGGTCTAAACTATATGACAACATTATCGAAATACAATGAAAAAATATAAAAGAATCAAAATTTGAAGAAAGGAGGAGAATGCATGCATATAAACTGTACTTACAATCATTAGGAATGAGCAGGGACAAAATAGTCACAATGAATATAATGAAATGACCAAAATTATATGAAGCCATTGATAATTGAGAGATATGGGGTTTTTGTATTCTGATTTATGTTCAATTTATAGCCCCCAATTCCAAGTTTCGAATTAATGTAATTTCCCTTAAATAGCATGTAGGATTGCTGGAATCTTTCCTAAAGAAATTGTTATATCATTAAAGGTTTATTGTTGAACAAACCTCTAATTACATTTAAGGCATTTAATTTTTGTTCATCGTCGCATTTATGTTTAAACTTTTTCACATCTTAAGGTGTGTTTGAGCCACATTTTTTGGGAAGAATGTATTTTGAAATAGTGGATTGATGGAGAATGTGTGGTTGAAAAAGAAGGAAAATTCATTATTGATGTGATAAAAAATATTATTTCATTGAAGAATGTGTGGTTGAAAAAGAATAGAAGAATGAAAATGAAAATTTTAATGTGTACCAAATGGTGACTTATTCTTGATGACAAATTTCATCAAAGAAGTCCTTGTTTATTTATTATTTTGATTGATCAATGTATGATTTGAAGCTCACTTCGACATGTTGATTGTTTGTTATTAACTAGCTCTTGAATTTTAAATATTTCACATATGCTTTGACTATTTCAATGATCTTTGTTTTATACCATCAACGAGATCTCTTATGTTTGGCTTATGTATATAGCCCTCGTTTGTTCCACATTATTTTCTTCATTCTCATTCTTCTATTCATTTTCAACCACACATTCTTCAATAAAATAATATTTTCCATCATATTAATAACTTTTCCTTCTTTTTTAACCACATATTTCTCATTACATCACTTCAAAAAATGCATTCTCCAATTTTAATATGCACCAAACACACTCATAAACACTAAAGTCACTTTTTATTCATAAATTTCATTAAAAGCATTATTCATTTATCCACCACTGATTTCTAATCTCTTGAGTTGCTAGAGATGTTTTATTTGGCTACTCTTATCTTTTGGATTATACAAAGTTCTCGTTTAAATCTAAAATTATTATATATATAAATTTTTATGGATATACGATTGAAAATATGTGTGTGTGCGCTTTTGGGTTTCATAATAGTTTGTCGATTTGTGCCTCAAAATTCTCAAGATTGGCCTTGAACTTTCCATTAATTATCCACTATAACAAAAACAGCATACGACAACATTTGAACGTGTGTTGCAAATCGAGGTGTTGCTAATTGGCAACTTTTTTAAACGTTATCATATCTCTCTACTCTACGACAACACCTCGATTTGCAACACACGTTCAAACGTTGCCGTAGATCAACGACAACATTTTTTGGCTATTTTTGTTGTAGTGGATAATTAATGGAAAGTTCAAGAATGTATATGTGTGTGTATGTGTGTGTATATATATATATATATATAATACTTTTAATGAAATTTATGAAGACTAGAGTGTTTATATACATAAGCCAAACATAAGAGATCTCGTTGATGGTATAAAACAAAGAGCATGGAAATAGTCGAAGTGTATGAGAACTTGGCAACATTTAAAAAATGTTGTTGTTAACCCTTTCGCAACGTTTTTTAAATGTTGCCAATAACCCTTTAGGAACATTTTCTAAACGTTGCCGTATCATTTTACAGTTTTTTTTAAAAAAAAAAATTGCATAATTAATTTATTTGATTTCCAACAAATCTATAATAATTACAAAACAAAATGCTAACATCATTAACCTACTCAAAAATAGTGAATGAGATTCAATACAATATGCTAAGTACAATATCCAAAAATAATCTAACTAAAGAACATCAAATTTTCATCTCTCAAAACAAAAGCTTAAGTGCAATCTCAAGCTGCCTTCTCTCTTCATCAGTCATATCATCGAATTCCTCGCTCTTTGCTTTATTTACATTGGAAGAGTTAAAAAACTCATCATCCATCATGGCTCCGGGAACCCTCCTTTATTTAATAATTGCAACAACATTATGCATATCATAAACTTGTTTTCCAGGAACCCACCATTTTCGTCTTTTCCTGTCGCTGCCATGTCGTTTGAGGCAAAAAAACTGCTTGAGTGACATCAATCCCAAACCTGAATATATTGGTTTGAGACAGCACATATGATGGCAAAATAAGTTAGCAATAAGGACATATGAAATTTACAAAATTCAAAACTTTATCATAAGTAGATTTTCTGAAATATACCTTTGCGATCTGGCTTGTGGCATCTCTTGACGAGACGAAACCTTTTGCAACGTTTGTCAAACATTGCAAGCGAAAAGTCTACTTTTGCAACGTTTGACAAACGTTGTAAAAGGCTTTTCTTTTACAACGTTTGATAAACATTGCGAAAAAAAAAACATTCCGCAACACTCAATAAACTTTGCAAAAAAAAGTCTATCGCAACATTTTTCTATAAAATTTTGTCAAAACTCATTTATATTAATTAATTGCAACATTCACTTACTAAAAGTTACCAAAAGACCCTTTTAGCAACATGTATTAATAAATGTTGTCTTTTTAGTGTTGCAAATGACTATTTTTGTTTCAGTGATCACATCTTGTTCCTTTCGACAATTTCCATACAAGTGCATATAAGCTTATTTGTCCACTATATTTTAAATAAGAAAAATAAATACAAAAGTGCCACATAGTATTTTTTTTCCTTCATTTCAAAATATACTAATAGTGTGTTTGGACATAAAACCATCATAACATACTCGGTGTTATAATTATGCATAAGAGAAAAAAAAAATATAGGGACATAATTGCAATAATAAGCAAAGCACAAGCTTTTTGTACAATAAAAAGTGGTGAACAAATTAAAAATGTGTTGATAATATTTAGGGTTCGTTTGATTGCAATTGTGAAAAATAGGTGGAAAGAAAATGAATTTTAAGGAAAGTAATCGCCTAGAAATTGTTTTATAGAGAACTGTTAATTAAGTGTATTTGATTGGTATAATTTTCCACCCGAAATTTTTTTTAATTTTGTGTTCGTTTGACTTTGTTTTACATGGAAATTGTCCATTAAAGTAATAATATTTTCCACAATTGGTTATAAAATTCTTTTCATTGCCAAAAAGTTAAAAAAAAACGATTTTTTTAATCAAAGTATAGTATTCGTTTGACTTTATTTTACATGTAAATTGTCCATTAAAGTAAGAAAAAAAAATTTACAATTGATTATGAAATTTGTTTCTATTGCCCAAAAAACAAAAAAAAA
>CAIGRL010315282.1:0-17846 GCA_903798325.1 Fraxinus xanthoxyloides
TTGAATATGTGCATTCGGACTTATAGGGTCTCGCTAGTAGTTCCACCTCGGGTGGAAATATGTACTTCTTGTCTATCATTGATGATTACACTACAAAAGTGCAGGTTTATCTTTTAAACGATAAATATGATACTTTTCATAGTTTAATAACCAGAAAAATAAAAGTTGAGAACCAAACTAGTAAGAAGATCAAGTTTTTGAGAACTAATAATGGCCTAAAATTTTGTAACACTGAATTTGACAATTTGTGCAAAGAAAATGAGATAACAAGACATAAAACTATTCCTTATACTCTCCAACAAAATGAGGTAGCGGAAAGGATGAATAGAACTATACTTGATAAAGTGCATTGCATGATGTTAACTTCTGGTGTCCTAAAGTTTTTGGGAAGAAGCTGTTATGATTGCTTGTTTTTGAGAACTAATAATTGCCTACAGTTTTGAAACACTGAATTGACAATCTGTGCAAAGAAAAGGGATAACAAAACATAAAACTGTTCCTCATACTCTCTAACAAAATGGGGTAGCAGAAATGATAATAGAAGTATACTTGATCAAGTATGTTGCGTGATGTTAAGTTCTGGTGTCCTAAAGTTTTTGGGAAAAAGCTGTTATGATTGCTTGTTATCTGCTTACTTTGACTCCATCTGCTACATTGAATGGTAATACTCCGCATAAAAAATGGTCTAGTAAATTAAGTGATTATTCTATACTTAGAACTTTTGACTATGCTATTTTTTTCTCATCAGAGTGAGGGAAAGTTTGAACCTAGAGCTAGAAAATGTGTTTTTCTAGGTTACCCTGAAGGTGTTCAAGGGTATAGGTTATGGGATAGGAGCCAGAAGGGAGTTAAAATCATTGTGAGTAGAGATGTTACATTCAATGAGAGTGAAATGCCATGTGTGAAAGCTGAGTCATTTCTAGGTTACCCTGAGGGTGTCGAGGGTTACAGGCTGTGGGATATGAGCTAAAAGGGGGTTAAGATCATTGTAAGTAGAGATGTTACATTCAATGAGAGCAAAATGCAGTGCCTTAAAACTGAATCTCAACATGTGAGTGAAGAAGAACAGGTAAAGAAAGAAATCAATTGAAGCTGGAGTTAGGAAAACTTAGCACTTCCATCCTTATTACATATAGTGAGGTGGAGACTCAGGTTCAGCAACCTAATACGGAGAATGGAGAAGAAGTAGTGATAGAAGAACATCCTGAAGAAAGAAATCCATTAGCAGATTATAATTTAATAGGGATAGAGATAGAAGACATTCTAGAGAACCTATAAGATTGGATATGAGTTTGAGTTAGCTTTTGTACATGCGAGTTATGAGGAGTTAGCTGATAGAGAGCCAAAAACCTTTGAGAAGCGATGAAAAGTGAACAATCTAAAGAGTGGTTTAAGACAATGAATGAGATGAGTCCTCTAGAAAAGAATCAAACTTGGGAACAAGTACCTAGACCTAAGAATAAATCAATCATTTATTGTAAGTGAGTTTTTAAATTTAAGGAGTGTACTAGGGCATATGAACCCTTAAGATTTAAGGCTAGATTAGTGGCGAATGGGTACACTCAGAAGGAGGGGGATGATTATAACGAGACTTTTTCACTTGTTGTTAAGTATACCACTATTAGAGTCATACTTGCATTGGTTGCAAATTTTGACTGGTAACTTGAACAACTTGATGTAAAAACATGATGAACTTGATGAGCAAATTTTTACTAATCAACCATTCTTTTGTACTATCCATAGGGTTTCAACGGAGTAAGTTTGATCATTGCCTATATTTCCAACATGATGATGCTAATAATGACTATGTGTTCTGATTACTATATGTGGATTATATGCTCTTAGTTAGTTCATCACCTAAGTGGATAAGTAATATAAAAACTTATTTGAATGGAGAATTTGACATGAAAGATCTAGGAAAGGCTAAAAAAATCCTAGGTATGGAAATCGAAAGAGATATATCAAGTTTTGTTTTGTTTTTGCATCAATCATCTTATGTTTCAAAGATGTTGAAAAAGTTCGGCATGCATAATTGCAAATCTTTTACATTACCTTTAGCTAATCATTTTCCATTATCTAAAGATCATGCTCCCAAATGAAAAAAGAAATAGAATTTATGAGTAGAATTTCATACTATAATGTGATTGGATTTGTTATGTATTTGATGGTCTGCAATAGACCGATTTAGTTTTTATTGTTAGTACTCTTAGTAGATACATGTCTAACCCTAGTCCCGAGCGTTGGGAAGCCTTAAGAAGGATGTTATGGTATTTAAAGAGGACTAGTAATGTAGGTCTAAAGTTTGGTGTTAATACGGAGTGTGTGATATTGAAGGGTTTTGTAGATGCCGACTATGTTGGGAATAGAGATAATAGAAAATCTACATCTTCTAATGTGTTTACTTTTTCTAACTCCTATGTTAGTTGGAAATCACATTTACAACACATAGTTGCACTATCCACGACATAATCTGAATGCATGCTAGCACTGAAGTTATTAAAGAAGTTGTATGGCTTAGAGGCCTTCTCCATGGACTTTGTGTTTTAAATGATTACGTAGTAGTATATTCTGATAGTCAATCTTCTATACATTTATGCAGAAATCCTATCTTTGACGAACACACCAAACACATTGATATTAGACTACATTTAATTAGAGATATTGTGTCACAAGAAGTTATAAGACTTGAAAAATATGTACATAATATAATGTCTCAGACATGAGCACTAAAGTTCTACTAGTGGTAAAGTTTAGAAGTTGTAAATATCNTAGTTGCACTATCCACGACATAATCTGAATGCATGCTAGCACTGAAGTTATTAAAGAAGTTGTATGGCTTAGAGGCCTTCTCCATGGACTTTGTGTTTTAAATGATTACGTAGTAGTATATTCTGATAGTCAATCTTCTATACATTTATGCAGAAATCCTATCTTTGACGAACACACCAAACACATTGATATTAGACTACATTTAATTAGAGATATTGTGTCACAAGAAGTTATAAGACTTGAAAAATATGTACATAATATAATGTCTCAGACATGAGCACTAAAGTTCTACTAGTGGTAAAGTTTAGAAGTTGTAAATATCTTCTAAACATTGATGGAAGTAAGTAATTTCAGTTTTATCGATCTTCCTCCTTTGAATTATTACTAATGGGTAATAATTTTTCTTTGCAGGTCATTGACACCAATTTGGAGGTTTGTTAGGCAAATTGTTGTCAAATGAGCTCCTTGGACGATGATGTTAAGTCATTATTGATTCAGTTGGCATCGACCAATGACCGAAGTGATATATCAACACCACAAATGTAACGACTTAGACCTACAACCTATTTGGATCATTTGAAGTAGCTTCATTTAATTAGAGCTACTCATGGCCCGACTCATAATTCCTTTGGATGACTTTTTGGTATGTAGCCCATTTATTCATTACCTATTATACTCTTGGGCCTAATCACTATTTACCCTAAAGCCCATCAACTATTCTATATATGATGGCCCCCCTTTCTTGTTGGTTGTGTGGGGAACATTATTGCTGCTCCTTTCTTGTGAGAGATATTAGCTACGTCCTTTTTTGCTTTGTGCTTTCTTTGAAGTGTGTTCTCGTCTCTTCTTTTCTCCTAGCCTTTGTGGCTATTGTGTAGCTGCAATAACCCCTTACCCGTGTCCTTAATGGACAAACGTAAAGCAACCGGATTGGGAGTCGGTCGTGGTTTTGAGTTTGGCGACTTTGTGGTGTTGATTTTAGTACATACTGAGCCTCGAATCCTTGGTGATTGATTGTTCTCTCAACAAGAATAGTAGCCACTCAAGCCCATGTGATCAATACAACTATGATGCTGGAATTTGGGAAATTAAAGTTTGAACTTGATGATTCACATGACTCTTGCCAAACTATTGTAGCAGTTAAAGAGATAAAACGCTATTCCACCACCGAAAGGAATACAATGCTCCTAAGACATGTGCTAGGGCAAGGCATTGATCGAAGTAACAAAGTCAAGAACGTAAAAACTTAGAACCTTTGAGAGTAGGACATCTTAAAAAAGTAGTCTAGTTTTACCTATTTAAACTAGGTTCATTCTACCTGTTTTAAAAGTGTAACTTGTTTCTTGTTTAGGATATGTTTATTTCTCATGTTTCAAAGTTGTAAGTTGTTTCCTATTTAGGCAAGGTATATTCTGCCTATTATGAGAATTGTAAGTTGTTCCCTATTTAACGAGGTTGTCCTATTTTGAAAGTTGCAGTACGTTATTTTTAATTTAGGCGAGGTTCATTTTGCCTCTGTTGAAAATAGGTTATTTCATGATTAAGCGAGGTTTACTTCGCCGTTTTCAAAATTAATGCAAGTTTTTCCATTTAGGAGAAGTTTATTCTGCCTGTAATGATTATAGCTTAATGAAATGAAATTCGAATAAAATTGTGAAGTTTTAAGAGAATTGCGAACAAGCTTATTAACTTGTGAGTGAGTGCAGTGTTATAAAGAACCAACTACGGTTTTTCTCGGAAGTGTTTATATTGAAAATATACATAGCTTTTCTTAGTTGATGAGTAATTTAGGATAAACCCCGATTTGAACATGGGCGGATGAAATGAGGATAAGTTTTGATAAATTTTGGAATTAGGATATTCATACAACCAAATTGAAAGTTGAGAAAATAGAGAAGAACGTGGGATGAACGAAAAACGGAAATTGAGGACCAAAGTGCACATCTCGTAGAGATGAAAACCCTTGCAATCGCAATGGTCAAATTAGTTGTGATCTCAAGTGATCAAATTAGATTTCCAGCAGCATATCAATGTAACCATGCGATCGCACAAGAAATACAGGTGCTATCGTATAGGTGCAAATGGGGGCAAATTTCCAAAAGCCTTCAGAGGCCCTCCCCTCGTCTGTCCAGTTCATCTGCCACGCGTTGTCCTACTTGATTTCGTGCAGCCACGTGGTGGACAAACTGAATTTGCATCGGACAAACTAAATTAGAATTGGATGAACTGAATCCATTGTCCCGAACTGAAACGATGCACTGATGCTCACCTCGTAGACGATTCGAACTCATCCGCCACACACGACGAATACAAAGGCCCGCACTCCGTGTTCGCTACACCTCATACTCACTTCTCCATGCCTACCAAGATAGAAGATCTCCCCAAAATCAAATTCTTAACCTGGTTGATGGGATGTATGGTAAACTTCAAACGGACAACTCATGTTACTATGTCGGAAGCATTTAATATCCGCCAACATATGGATTGACATATTGACACCTATGGAAGGATGACCTGCTTGGTCTCCAAAGCTACGTGTCCCTACATCCAACAATTTCCTTTCCCTCTCCCTTACTATAAATACCCCCGCATTATGGCAAGAAAGGGGGTCTAGATTTTGAATTCTGATCTTGAACTCCTTAACTCAAAAGAGCACATATAACTATATTTGTACACATTCTCGGCCACATTTCGATGATTGATTTATCGCCAGACATTACTTTTTAGCTACAAAGTCACTAACTTGATTGTCGAAGTGCTAGCGGCCGCTTCTACCGAAAAAAGCCACGAGTGACTAACGATTTGTTACCGTGCACAGGAAGGAGCTTTGTGGAGTATTATTCTTTCGGCCACATGTCGTGAAGATTATTGCAACCACGAGGATTCCCACGAAATAAATAGCTTATCGGAATATTTTGTTGATATTCTCTCTTGAAAAGAGACTTGTTCTTGGAAAAAGGACGAGTGGAAGCTGTAAACTAAGTTTTCATCATCTGGAAGAAAAGAATTTGCAACTTCGAACCAATGAGTTCCAGCAATGAAGAAGTGAATCCAAGGAGAGTAAGGGACATTTCAAAAGAAGAGATCATTCGGAACAATATCACACATTGGCGGCCCTATCACCGATATCACATGGATGGAAGAAATGATGCACGCCGACTGCCGAAATGGCTCGCATGGCTTGTAACATGAGGAACATTGTTGCCCAAAATAAAGCCATACAAGAACTTCTCATATAGGTACAAAATCAGGGAGGTTTTCAAGCTATCAATATCCTCTACGATCAGCTCGTGGCCAACAAGTAGAAGCGCAGCCAAGCCGATGACCCATTTGAGTCTACAAAGAAAAGCTCTTGGTTGAAAGAGAAGTGGAAGTTGACACTTCCAACTACATTGTTCCCCCGACTGACACCTAAATGGGAGGAGATAACTTCCACCCGAATTATGAAGAGCGACCTCAGAGGTCTACGAGCGTGTTTGATCGAATTGGATGAACGCCCAGAAATAGGGATCAGCCCACACATCAACCAGTTTGCCCACAAGAACAAGTGCAAAGCCAAGAAGCCCTGGCCCTCCGCCTAGAAATAGGTGGGAGAGACAGAGCTCGGGGGATTGGGGGAACCGAGGTAGAACATCAAAACAGTCACCTCGTCCGTTAACAGATGAGAATGATTCTGATGAGCTTTGTTGATCCTATGAGCTTGATGATGACGATGAAAGTCTCCCATTCTCTAAGGAGTTTCGCAACTTTCCCATGCCTCAGAACTAGAACTTTGTTTCTCCTAAGATTCCTAAATATGAAGGAAAAGGTAGCCCAGAGAAGCACCTCAACAAGTATAAAATGCAAATGAGCCTTCGAAATGCTTCACCAGCTTTCAAATGCAGGGCCTTTCACTTGACACTTGGTGGTATAGCTGAAGTGTGATATAGTAGGTTGGTACCTTTTAGAATCAAGAGCTTGCTAGACTTCAAGAAAGCATTTTTAAAATAATACTTGTTTAGGTAGGAAGGAGCGGTGCCAATCCAGCACCTCCAATATATGAGGCAAGCAACAGGGAAAACTCTAAAAAGTTACCTCACCCATTTTACTGATGAAATAACCTATTGCAAGCAAGTCATAAACAAAGAATCCCTTTTAGCACTAAAAGGATGACTGAATATGAATACGTTTTTTGGAGAGATGTTCGAAGCAAAAACCCCTCTATCTACAATGAACTAGTATAAATTATGAAAATTGAAATTGTCAATGAAGAAATGATTGATCATCGGAATAGGATGACATAGGGACTTTCCCCACCCAAGAGACAGATCAAAAGAGGGCTTACTTCACAAATCGTTAGCCAGCAGTGGACTCAAGCCGGGCACACAGTGGCTCCCACTTCGAGACAGGCGTTGGCTACAGCTACTTTGAATGTCATACCGACGCTGGCTTATCAAAACGTCAGAGCTAGTGACAATGTTGCATCGGGAGCTCCTGGGAAACCCTTTACATCTAGAAATATGGGGAGAGGTGGAAGGACTAGAAACAGGCCTCAAGAGGAGTCACGACCTTATTGTATGTTCTATTGTTTTAATGGCCATGATACAAGTGAGTGTTGGGAGGCCACCAAGTCTGTAAGGAGCAACCCTCATTACACAAAGGAGAACCACCATCAGGAGAAAGCTCCACGATAAAACACACCAAAGGGAGAGACAAGGCGACATTGACCTCGACAAGATAGAAATGAGGATAGAGAAAGGCCTAGGGACGGACAGCGGCCTCTGAGAGACCCTTCTGCCCAGAGTGAAAACCAACCCAATTGAGAAATTGACACAATCATTGGGGGACCACACATAGGAAGTGAGTCCCGAAATTTACAAAGGACTAGAGAGGCTAAAGACCTACCCATGGCCAGCTATATAGTAAATCAGTCACAATGAGTGAGGCCAGTAGAGCCCATCACATTCACCCACGAAAATGTGTGTGTCGTATACTACCCCCACTACAACACGTTAGTAGTAAGAGCCGTAGTGGCTCAAAATGGACTAAAACACATGTTGGTAGACAACGGGAGTTCAGTCAACATACTGTTCGGTTCTGCTTATGATAAAATGGTGGTGGACCATGAATTCACCCCTATGACTTCTCTCTTGTATGGATTCACTAGAAAAGCATCATTCAAAGAGGAAGAATTACCATGGCCGTTGAAATGGGGACTCCACCTCTAGTAGCAAACTACTTCATAGAATTCGTGGTGGTTGATCATCGGTCTGCATACTATGGTGTACTGGGGAGACCAGCCGTGAAGGAATTATGGGCTATCACCTCCATCCATCACTTATGCATAAAATTCTCCACTAAATGAGGGATATCCACTGTCCGGGGTGAATAGATGGGCTCAAGGAAGTGTTACCTCAACTCCTTGAGAACAGCTAAACCCCTAGGAATTAACATGGTGCTCTTTGATGCTGAAATGTCTGACGTCCTTAAAGAAGGGCAAACCCTTGAGCAAGGGAAAGATGCTGAGATGGCTGAAGCTTTTGTACAGGGCCGACATAAAAAGGTAGCCCTGGATAAACTAGTTTCTCGAATCATTGAATCTAAATCAAAAATTGTTCCTACAGAGGAACTAGAAAGTTTCACATTGGATCCCCGAGACACCTCCAAAGTTCTACAAATCGAAAGAGACTTGGGTTACGAAGCGAAGGAAGAATTGAAAGACTTCCTCCACACGAACTCAGATGTCTTTGCATCAGATTAGACCTAAGGGTCCGTTGCCACCACTTACAAATTGATCCAAACCAAACCCCCTTACGTGAAAAAAATGAGAGCATTCAATGTTTAGAGGTAAAGTGCTTTGAAGGAAAAAGTGGAGAGCATTAGCAATGGATTCATCAAGGAAGTCACCTATCCAAAGTGGATATCCAATCCCGTGCTGGTCAAGAAAAACAATGGCAAGTAGAGAGTGTGTATTGACTTCTCCAATCTCAATCAGGACTGCCCAAAGAACAGTTTTCCACTTCATCGAATAGATCAATTGGTAGATTCGACTCGAAACACGAGCTACTAAACTTCATCGACGCTTATTCGAGTTATAATCAAATTCTTATGTATCCAGAGGATGAGGACAACGTTTCTTTCATCACAGATAGGGGACTATATTGTTATAAAGCGATGCACTTTGGATTGAAGAATGTTGGAGCCACCTATCAGAGACTAGTGAACAAGATGTTTGCTGATCAACTTGGCAAGACGATGAAAGTCTACATTGATGACATGTTTGTAAAGAGCCTCCGAGCAAGGGACCATGTGGAGCACTTAGATGAGGCCTTCCAAATAATGAGAAAATATAGCATGAGACTAAATCTTCTCAAGTATGCATTTGGTGTAGCATCCGGCAAGTTCATTGGACACATTGTGAACCAGAGAAGAATTGAAACGAATCTAGAAAAGATTATGGATTTGATCGAGATAAGGTCACCTCAGAAGCCTAAAGAGGTGCAACGACTTACTGGGAGGGTGGCCGCACTAAACTGCTTCATATTAAAGGCCACAGAGAAGTGTCTTTCCTTCTTTTAAGGTTTTCAAAGAAGAGAAAGGGTTCCAATGGACACCAGAGTGTGAGAAGGCATTCCAAGCACTGAAAAGTTACCTTGGACAAGCTCCTCTCCTATCCAAACCTAAGGTGGGGAAACCTTTGTTACTTTACCTAGCTTTGCCCAATGATGCTATCAGTTCACTTCTTATAAGGGAAGAAGAAAGACACACCAGTTGCACATTTACTACATAAGTAAAACCTTGTTACTAGCAGAGGCGCAATACCCGAACATGGAGAAGCTCATCCTATCTTTGGTCATCTCATCTCAAAAGCTGAGACCATGCTTCCAACCCCACAATATTCATGTACTAACAAACTTTCCACTAAAGCAAGTGCTCCAGAGGTCAGACACCTCAGGAAGACTACTAAAATTGGCAGTCGGTCTCAGTGAGTTTAATATAATATATAAATCAAGAGCGGCGATTAAAGGTCGGCCCTAACTGACTTTGGGGCTGAATTTGCTAATATAATCTATCTCCCTAGGATCAAGCCATCTTCAGTAAAGTCATAGATAGGTTCGACCATGGGTGTCTAGAGTAATCCTTATATATTTGAATTGTTTTCCAATACTCGTAACGAATCTACTTGTCTCACATCCGCAACTCTGCCCTCTAGCACTTGAGTATGAAGTTTTTCAGAGCCTTTAGGCGCTCTTTCCCTCTAACTCTATAGCTTTATCATCCTAATTACTTCGAAGGACTCGTACGTCTTATGATCCATGCTACAATAAGTTTTACAAAACTTTACCTTTGGCTCTCAGAGGACAGAGATACTTCACTGTTTCTTGTAAGGGACTATGAGAGGTCACATGGACTTTACGTTTGTAGTCACTATGGCACAAGTATTGATGCTTTGACAGTTTTGGTATGTATGTTGAAGCCTTTCCTTTAAGAGCTTGCCCTTGCTCTACCTTTTCGTGATTCTCTATGGTATCCTCCTTCTGGATCTCGTTTTGTATCAAGCTCACTAACTGGTGGTAAAAGGTATGGTTCTTGTTGCATACGTTCCCCCAAAAGGGATTTTCCATCGATAGACCATTCCACAATGCATTTTGAGCCATCTCATATGAAATAGTTTTACAAGCAATCAACTCAATACTAAATCAAGCAAATTAGCAAATTAGCTCTTAAGGGATTTATCCTCCCCTGCATTTATCATTTAATCAAGTGACTGGAGTTTGCCCTAGTCTACAACTTGGAAATGCTCATAAGAAGGTTGTTTCAACTGCAACCAATTTTGAATTCATCCTAGCGAAAGTTTAATAACCACCATTGGTAGGTCCATCCAAAGTTAGATGCAAATTTTGGAACTTGTGAACAAGACTTGCTTTCTTCAATCATATTTTGGTCATGTACTCATATAAGTGGTACATAGGTCTTCCTTACCATTGCATTTGTCTATAATTAGATGGACAAACTTGTCTGGAACCGATTCCTCCTTGATTTCTTTAGAGAATATGAGGTTTTTGTCATAATCATCTAACTCATATGACCTTGTTGTTCGATCATCCAATTCTTCATATATCGAAGTATTGTACGAAGTATTGATTACATTCTCTATCTTCTGGCCTTCTCAATAACTATGATTCTTATCTCGTGGGGTAACCTCTTCCAAAAACATCTCCCTAGTAGGCCTCCTCATATATTGCCACTTGTGTTACCACTCCAACGCACTATCACGGGTTTTTAAGACCAACATGCTGCTATTATTCTCTTGAAAAGTGCTGTTAATGGGATCAATTTTACTTTCTCCAGATCCATCTTTCATGATAACTTTTATATTCTCAATTTTAGTTCGAAGATTAGCATTCTCCGCTGTTAGAACCTTTAAGCTCTCTACCATATCATGTATTGTCGTTGCACTCTTCAATTTCTACTTGTGGTACTTTCATTCTTTCTAGTTTTTTCCTCGATCTAACTCACTTTCTCAGATTTTACAAATTTTGAGGCTTCCTTAGCTGCAACAGAGTTTCGTGGTTTACTTCATTCAAAACTTCCCAGAGATGGCGCCAACTTGTTGATAGTAAAAATCGAATCAACAAGTGCTCTCACCTAACTATGATACTCTCCCAAACTTGAACTATTGTTTATTCTCAAACAAAACTGTAACTTAATACCACATAAAACATGGTTTGGCAACCTACCGCGTCTCAGGATTGGGACTTAGTAATTAACAAAACAAACAATTTCAACAGTGCAAAATCAAATCAATCTCCACATGTTACATGCATACTCCACGTGTGTGTGAAAACTCATGTCAACATGTTAAGATCATGCTTAGCTCAACACATGACCCATAGTAGTCAAATATTTCCTTACTTCGCTTGAGAGATATGCGCCTTTCCAAACTTATGTTTTTCACTCAATTTTCTAGAGGTGTATCCTAAGTTGAACTTATTCAATTATATTCATCACCCTCTCTTAATTTGGATAGATCTTGTTATTACAAGTTCACACTTCAACAAATCGAGATTCTCTACTTTTTTTTATTAATTCAACATTTAAGACTAAACTAAGTTACTTGCCTCTCATCAAAGGTGTAGTTTTATCAAACAAATGTCTTGGGCCATAATTAATGTAATTATGTACTTTTTTTTATTATTTTTTTCTTTTTTTATTCGAACATCTTCTCATTTACTTTCTATATAACTCATGTAGCGAACTTTAGGCCGATGATTCCCAAATCAGATGATCATAGGGCACCGATTTAAAACCACCGTTATAGACTTAATCACCCGAGTTATACAAGCTCGAAAAGATGCTTTTATTCACTAAAAAATTATTTCAATGCCCCTCTTCTTTTAGACATCCAATTTCTAAAACTAACCTCTAATTTAAGACTCACCTTATCTTTGTCTCATTGGTTTTAGACAATCACACAATATAATTTGCATGCATGAAATCCCTACTTATCTTAATATTCCTTATAACAGCTCAACCATCTGCAAACTACTGTATATTTGGATTATGAAGTAATACAATAGAGGTTATTCGGGTTTACTTACTATGTTCAGCTATTCTATACTTAATGAACCAAATCACCAACTAAATATGTCAGACATGAGTAGCATGCATAAAAATGTCATATTTCACATGAACAAGCTTTGACTAATTCAATAGTGCACTATTTTCGTTATTCACAGTTCATACATATTCCAATATTCAACATCATAGCCGGCAAGGTTATCAAACTTACACAAGCATACAAAGCTATTATTATAATTTAATACTAGGAAATAAATGAATAAAAAAATTTAAGCCCCACACAATCACACAAAACTGCAATAAAATGATCAATATCATGGAAATATTCATACCCACAAAGTTATACAAAACATTGTCATCAATGTTCAAATTAAAGGACAAATGCACATAAAGATAAAGAAAATAGGGCTCAGAATACTCTCCTAATTAGTACAGATGTGACGCTGAGGATGGTAGGGGAAAATAACGTGGACCTAGACTCTTTATGGCCTATAAAGACGATGAATGACTCAATATTTTTAGAAATTATCAAAAACACGAAAAATTCATAATATAATACATAAAACGGAATAAATAAAAGGGAAAAATGTTAGGTTCCCTCCCAACAAGCGCTTGTTTATAGTTTGTAACTCGACTTTATAGCGGTTGATTCATTGTGGTTCAAGTTAAAGAATTACACCATTGTACTCCTAGCAATTTCCAACTTTGCATCCTCTTTTAGCTCTCCAAACTTTGAATTCTCTGATCTCGTTTCTACCAAGAATTCCTCCAAATTTTGGTTTTCTCTTCTGGAAATCTTGTTGAATGGATAGTTCATCTTCAAAAATATGATGACACTCATCGATGGCTGATGGTTGTTTGGATGGATTATACAATTTAAAAACCTTTTATTCCTCATCTACCCTCAAAATTAGCTCACATTTCTCCATATCAATCAAAGTACAACATATTGCTAAGAATAGTCTCCTCAAGATTATTGGAATATCTCTATATTCTTCTATATCTAGAACAATGAAGTCTGACTAAAAAATTAAGTTGTCAGCTTTGATGAGTATATCCTCAACTTTGCCTCTTGGATATGTAATGTTTCAATCGGTGAGCTACAATAACATCGTTGTTTCTTTTACTTTTCACAATCCAAATTTCATGTATATAGAGAAAGGTATTAAGCTAATACTTGCACATATATCACATAAAGCATTAAAAGTACCAGCTTCTCCAATTGAAATAGGTAAAGTAAAACTCCCTGGATCCTTGAGTTTAAGAGGTAGTTTTTTTTGTAATATTACACTGATGTCTTATATCAACATCACAGTTTCAAATTCTGGAATCTTTTTCCTTTTTGATATCATGTCCTTTAAAAATTCTGCATAGCTTGAATTTTATCATATTGCATCTATGAATGGGATATTAATGTGGAGTTTCTTTAGCATATCCAAAACTTCTCAAACTGTTGGTCTAGTTTGTGTCTCTTCAACATTTGTGGGAATGGAATATGAGGCTCATAGGAATTGATTGGAATAGTTGCCTTAACTCTGGTGTATCAGAACTCTCTTTAGTAGATGTCTCTATCATCTGTTCAGTTTGTTCCACTCGCTACTCGCTCCTCATCTGAAGAAGGTACTATTTCCTTAGTCGCAACCAGCCTCTTGATATGTATTTTCGGTACTTGCATCCCACTTCTGGTCGTAATTGTTTTCACATATAGGTCCTCAATTATGTCATTTCCTACAATACTTATGGCCATTAACTGTTATTTGGGATTAGTCTCAGTATTGCTTGGCAGGGTACCTGATACTCTACTTATCATAGAAAATGACATCTGCCCAACTTAAGTTCTCTAGGTTTTTAATAATAGCACTCTGATCTTTTTAATAATTTCACATATTGATTTGTTTTCTTCATGAATTTTTCGAACATTTCTTCCAACTGCAACATCTTCCCTGGTTGCTGAAATTGACCATGTGGCATATTCTTATTTTGACCACTCTAAGATAAGCTTGGGTAATTCCTCCACCCTGGGTTATACGTATCTGAAAGTGGATTGTTCTGTTGACGTCATCCCCATTGTACGAAGTCCACTTGTTCCATTCCTTGTGTTAAAATTGGGCAATCCGATGTGTTGTGATATGCTTCACACTCTTCACAACTTGGCTTTTTAGCTTGTGCTACATTGATTATTTGTGATATGCTCTCCACCTTATGTAATAATAAATATATTTTTGTAGATAAAGCTGAGTAAGCATCCACCTAGTATACACCCGGTGCTTTCTTTTGAACATCTCGCTCAGAAGCCTACATGGCTGAAGTTGTAGCTACTGTCTCGAATAACTTCAAAGCTTCATCAATTGTCTTTGTAGATAAGGAGCCGTTAGATGAAGAACCCACTATGCTTTTGAACGATGGAAGCAATCCCGCATAAAATATTAGACCTGGAATCCTTTACTAATATCGTGATGAGGACACTTCTGAACCATGTTCTTGAACCTGTTCCAAGCTTCATCAAAAGATTTTGATTCACTTTGACGGATGATAGATATGTCATGCTTCAACTTTTCTATCTTGGCCGATGGAAAGAATTTTATGCAGAGTTTTTGGGCTAGATTATTCCATGTGCTGATACTGGCGGTAGGTTGAGAATACAACCATTCAAGTGCTTTATCACATAAAGTATGTGGAAACAACCTCAGTCTAATAGCATCGTTTGAAATACCCTGATATCGAAAATATTGACACATCTCCAAGAATCGAGAGATGTGTATATGTGAATTTTCTTCAACTCTGCCATAAAACTGATGTCCATTCTAAAATAAATGTATAATGGTAGTCTTCAGTTGGAAATTAGGTTGCCTAAACAGAGGGTAGACAATGCTGGATTGACTCTGAATGATCTATGGTGTCATGAAATCCCCAACAAGCATAGTTCCCTCATCAATAGCTTCCTCTTCATTGACTTGAACTACTTGATTGTTTTTTCAGTTAGTCATTTGTACTTGTTGTTTTTGGTCTTTTTGTTTTGCTGTTATTGCTTCCATTTGCCTACAATGAAAGGTGCATTCGATTTCTGGATCAGCTAGAAGCAATACACCGTCTAGTGACATTCGCATACAAGATCTAAAAGAAAAATAATAGCAGCACTTAGATAACTAAAATGAAATAAAAAAATGTTTGAATTAGTGTTGAGGTAAATAAAATCAAACTAAACTCAATCCCCATGCAGCGGCACCAAAAACTTGTTATACGAAAATATATTTCGAATAAAAACCACCGCAAGTGTACGATTCGTTAACAAGAAATAAAGTGGACTTTTTTCTGAGTCCGAGTACCGTCCCACGAAAATTAATTAGTTCAAATTTTACTATCGTGGCCTTAACCGAAACAAAAATAAGATAAGTTGTTTATTATGATGAACTTCTAACTAAAATAATAATGCGGATGCAATTATTAGTGATGGACTAAACGAAATGCAACTTATTTTAAGTGTACGTCGAAATTTTCTTATGAATAATAATTGCACTAGGATCATGAACCCCTATGTAATATTCCTTTTAAACATAGCTCTACAATTTGACAACACAATTTAAATATTGACGAATCAATGCTTATAAATTATTTAACAGTCTCTCTCGGGCAAAGTCAAATACATTCTCATATGTGATCCGACTATACCTCTATGATGGATGCAAATATACAAGAATACATGAGTTTTTGTGAACACTTAAAGATTCACAAGGGCATAGCGGTATATTTTTATCCCCTATCGGATCCTATGATGATTTATACCACGTCGAACATATTTCATTTCTTTCGAATGCATGAAATAAGGCACCACACTCGCACAATTACATGCACATTAATTATAAAGAAAATAAAACACTCAAATTAGGGTTGGACAAAACTCCCGAATCAAACCAGACCCGAACCGAACTGAACCGAATCGAGCAGTTTTTCATAAATTAAATACCCGAACGGGTATCTGAATCTAGAACCGATGAGTTTGGATCGGTTCTCGGTTCTAGATGAAGAACCGATCCAGAAACGAATCTAAATGATTTTTTAAATTTTTTATATTGAATTAATTAATTTTTTTTCTAAACAAATTAGCAAATTAATTAAACAAACCATCCAAGTATGCTTGTAGAGTTTCTAACTATGACAAGTCAAGTATTTGATGATTAAATCAAATAGTTGGTAATTACTACCAATACTTAAAAATATTTTCTTTTTATAAATTTTAATTTATATTTCATTTTCTTTATGTAGGCTACTTGAAGCAAAGGAATTAGTATCTACTTTTTGGTATTTGTATAAATTGAATTGATTTTATTGGACAGTTTGTTATTTATATGTTTTTAAATCGGGCTACATTAATTTGTAAAAATTACGAATGAACATGTCATTAGTTGTATTTATGTAGTGTTGCTGTAAATATTAAAAAAATTAATTATGGTACAGAACCGAACAGAATCGAACCGAACAGAACCTAACGGAACCGAACCCGAACGGTTTCATAATTATATTTGGACCCAACGATTCCATTTATTAAATACCCGAAAATTTTGAGTATGTCCAGCCCTAATTCAAATATCCAAATCGTGTTTTTGATGTCAAGAATTATAAAACTAAGAATTAAAATTCATACTACATAATTCATCGATCTCCTAGTACAGATTTAACCTAGCATAGCATGATAGAAAAATAGAAAATTAGAAAGACAATAAAGAAACGTCATCACCAATTGAGTTCTTGACTTTAATCTTCGCTTCGTCTTGTTGTTCTTCACATTATTGCTCTTTTTTGCCTCTCAAAACCCTTATGCCACTCTTCCTCCTACGTTCTAGGTGGTTCTAGGATTTAAATATGCATCCAAAGATTTGTTTCCATAAGTATTACACTCAAATAAGGAAACCAGAATTTTCACATCAGAATTGAACTATGCGACCGCATAGTTCATTTCCCCACCACTGCATAGAACAAAATGTAAGGTCTTGGAATTTTCTGAAGCGAACTATGTGATCGCATAGTATTAAGAAACTTCCACAATCTTCGAAAATAAAATACAAGTCATTTAATGCCAATGTTTAACCAATAAACATTTATTTCTCGTGAAACTCTATCAGTTAAAAGAATATCACCACCCAACTGTGGGTTTTCTATTTATTTTGTTTTTATTGTGTCTCTACTTGTTAGTCTAATGCCCATTTTTATAGTAAGTATATTGTAAAGACATTTTAAATTAACGTTTCAATTATTCGCGTGTTAAAATTTACGATAATGATCTAAGGTTCCATGATCATATAAAATATAACAAATTGTATACTCGACGGTTGGGGTATAGTGAGACACAATTCATTATATGATCAAAATATGTCATTCATAATCGGTACATAAAGTTGGATGTTTTAACTTGATAAGATTATATTGTTCTTATTAAGATTTGTCTAGATCTAGAAATAAGAACAATAACGTATTTTTGAAGCACATTAAACGGGACCGTGTGGATGACTCATTTGTGA
>CAIGRL010315307.1:0-15069 GCA_903798325.1 Fraxinus xanthoxyloides
AACCTGCAGTACCTCGTACTTACAACCTCTGACACCAACATTCACCCTCCGCCCCTCTGAGCATTGGTTCCTCGGATAGACGGCCTCCTAGCTGCAGCATCTCTGCCGAATGGGGAGTTGAGCATTCTCACTCCGTGGCACCCTGGCCAGGTACTGGGTCCGTCTCTGCCCACATGATCTTCTAGCTACTATTAAAGTTAGAACAACCTATGAACATTACAACAATAATGATCTTTTACAACATTAAAAAGGCAACGTTTGTTAATTGAGTGTTGCTAAATGGGTCCATCGCAACATTTTTATAAGTGAATGTTGTGATTGGTTAATATAATTGAGCTTTGATGCCACCTTTTGCAAGATATTCTAAAGAGTTAATTAAATCACTCGTCACTGATATTTAGTTCTAGTTACTACTTGCTCGCTCAAAAATATAAGATTGATGACTGGTCACTCATTTTTACCAAAACAATTATCTAACCATCACCTGATTCTTTCCATCCTCTATTTGGACAAAGAGTTACACATAGCGGATGAAAATCTAATGTGTCAACAAACTCCATTAAATATTGCCACATGAAAAAAAAACACAATTAATTGAACTTATATTTTTCCCTTCAAAATTGTAAGAAATATTTTTTTTTTCTTATCCAAATCAAAATCCAATTTTCCCAATTCTATACACTAAGTCCTAACTATGAATTGATTTCTTCTCCCTACAAATCGATTTCCATCAAAACCAAGATTGAAGTTGTATAATTCCTCTATTCATTCCGGCAAAGAACAATTTTGCAATTACATACCGTTCCTCTAGCAATAACTTAATCTCGGAGACTTGAAGCATTCTTCTTCGCATCCCACAGTTTGTACATATTTCCAGGTGGAATTGGACAAGAGTATCTGTATTCCCATAATTCATCTATTCAGTGGAAGCATCTCGCTCATCTAGAACAAGTTCGATTCTACAATTTGCTTTTAAGGCCAAAAGCTTCTCCCATGGGCATCTTCTGCCTTCAATCTATTGCCTTTGTAAAGCTCCAAATGAGATGGATTCAGTAGGATTTTGGTAGGTTGGTGGTTTTCTAAGTCGTATATTGATGGTGTAGGAATGTTTGTGGTGTTGTGTTTCAACTCAATGGTTGTAATGGTAGGTATAGTAGTGTTAATGGTTGTGAAATCATCAAAGGAAACCTGATGTATTTTATAGTGTTAAATTGAATGGGTTCCTTTTGTGTTCATCTTAGTTACATTTATGTTTTGTTTTATGTTGGTTAATGCCATTTCACAAGGAAGCAAAACGTATAATTAGTTTGTGAAATAGTATTTTGAAATTCAGCAATGATTACCGAAACAAAAATAATAATAACAAAATCTCATTCAACCTGCATCCGATCAAGTTCAACATTACACCAAATTAATTTCCACTTCACAACATTCAATTGCTATGCAACATAGAAATTAATCACAAAATTTCATCAGCGCATCATCGTTTCTCTTCTTCAAAACCCAAAATACACCCATGAAACAAAATTATAACACTATTGAGTTGCTGAATTTTTCCCTCGAGTTGCAAATGGAATTAACCCCAGAACAATCCTTTTGTTTTTTTGTTATGGCTGCCCTATTTTTTCTTTCTCTTGCTTATCTATCAATTGCAAATCTTCTACCAAGGATACAAGTTGAGCTTTGCCCATTGTTGAACTGCTTAGCTCATTAAATGCAGGACCATAGTCTGTAAATTGTGCTCCACTAGTTATACCAATTCCAGGGATTGGCATGAATTGAAAATTAGATGCTGTTCTGGTGGTTGCAGTTCAGATATATGCATCTTCAATGGTATCCTGGGCACGAGTTGTGTCTGTATAAATCGTCATATATGATTACAAAAATTATTTCACATGTTTATTGATGGATGATATTTGTATGAAGTTAATTACCCTTGAACTTTCACTCCGAACGTGGCTGGAGCTTCCTTCATTTACAGGATATGCAGCCCCATAATACGAATCTTGTAGCAAGCATTTAAACAAAGATCAATTGTTCATATAGTCCGAAAAATAAAAAATAAAAACACAATGTAGATTTTACTATAAACCAACCTCTTGCGCTACATTAGGTTTTTGATGATATCTCTTGTTGTCGCCGATTAATCCACAGGCACTACAAGTAATAATCATAGTACCCTTCTTTATTAACTTTGCTTTGGACCCAAAACAAGATAAAACATCTTCTGACTCCTGTCTGCATATCTTCTTCTATTTTTTCCACTTATAGGCAAAAACCATTCTTGTGATTTCACTGAGGGAGTATCTGCTCAAGGCCATAATTTTGTTCTATTGATAGGATTGATTATATTCTCATAACAGCTCTTATATATATGCTAACTCTATAGCACTGATATACATACTTCCAGGACTCACCTCTTTTATCAAAAATAGAAGCAACTACATGAGCACAATGAATCCCAGATAAATCTCATCTCCTACATGCACGTCTTGTTAAGTAGATCAACAACATTTTCTCCAATCGTACATTTCACATAAGATTATGTCCCTCCAGACCAATCAACCTCACATCTCTCTGCTAACTCAACGGACATCATTAGTTCTGTTGCACTTTAGGGGATAAAGGTCTTATGACTTTTGTCATCTTGTTTCTCCTTGCTTGTATCATCTTCATGAAACTTATATGTAAATCAATCGACATCATCAGTATGGATTTCTCCTTTTCTTCCAACACTACATTGTTGAAAACTTCGCAAAGATTGTTTAGAAGTATGTCACTTTTTACCTTTATAAGAAAATAAGCCTTGCTCCATTCACTTAGGTACCTTTTCTTTAACCAATTATGTGTTGTAGGACTTTCCTTTTCAATCTCACCCATCCAGAATATCCAATTAGGCACTATTGTTTCCTTCACAACCTTTCCTAAGTATTCCTTGAGAATCAACCCCTTGAAACCTGCTTTGAAGAAACTGATATACATGTGTCTAACATAATACTGATGTTCTATCTTGGGATACAAATCTTCTATCACATTATGTAAACCCTTTTGTCTATTTATCATAAAAGTCCATTCGTTGCTATTCAAAATCTTCAAATCTTCACCCAAATGTTGTATAAACCACCTCCATGTAGTAGCATTCTCTTTCTCCACTATAGCATATGCTACTAGGTAAATTCAATCATTGACATCTAATGCCAATGCTACAAGCATCTTCCCTCCAAATGTCCCTTTCACGAAACACCCATCCAACCCTAAAAGTCGTCTACAACTGACCAAAAACCTGGTTCTACTCGTGGTTCTTAACTCATCATTAGGCCTGAACTTAAAGTTGCACCTAATTCTACCCCGTGGTTCTTAACTGCTTTCCTAAACTTCTCTATATTTTTAAACCGTTTTTCAACCTCCAGCTGAGGATCTAACTTCTCCTTCCGTGCATCATAAATCGGGAATGATAAGTGCTTTCTTCATTGGAAGAATAATCCATGTACAAATCATCTTCACTTGGACAATAGCTGTCATCTAATCCCACATCTTCTTTCCCAATAGCCTAAAGTTCGACGATAGGATCTGCATTCAATCCAACCAAAATATGTTCACTTGCATTATTGTCAATCTAAAAACCATCATCGTCTAAATCATTCAAATGACATTCAATGGGTACCACTGCATCATCTTCAAATGTACTATCTACAGAGTTAAGTATAAGAGCATCGTGAGTATACAACTCTACAATGGATATAATATAGAAACAAGCATATTGGTGAAGTTCAAATAATATAAAATTTTAGGAAGCTTTGGGCTGCTATAAATATGAATATGCATAAGTGTGACTGGCATAGTGTGAAATTTGTGAATTGTTAAGGAAAAACACAATTCATTAGTGTATGGGAGATGAGATTTGATACATGATGCTGGTGTGTTTTACAAACATCAATAGAGTAATATAAATTGTGGAGGCTATGGAAACCCAAAATCATAAAAATGAGGCAAAAAAATTCATGTGAAACCTAAAATCCAATTTCGTTCAGACTCTTAATATTAACATTTTGCAACGTTCATTGACTGAAAACTTTTTGCAACGATTTTTGAACGTTGCAAAAAGTTTCATTTTTCGTAGCATTTTTGAACATTGCAAAATGGTATTTGTTGAGATTAAATGGTATTTGTGCTCCTTGTTTCTCTTTCTTCTCTACAATAGACGAAAACAAAAAGAAAACCCTTGAGTATCCACTTTGCAGTCTCCCCCTCTGCGTTCTTGAAAAACACTTTTACCATCACCGTCTTTATGAAGATGAAACATAAAAGAGAAGAAAATAACAAATTAAAAATTAAACTCTTCTCTTTCTCTCTTATAAACACAAACACGCACACGCGCTGCACACTCTTAGAGCTAGGCTAGGGTTCCTATTGGATTTTCGAATTTTTTTAATTTGTTCAAGTATTACAATGCAAGGTTGATGGCAGATGAGGATGAGGAGGTGGTAGTGGAGAGAAACGGTGGTGGAGATGATCAGAACGAATCGAGCGATTACATGTTGGAGGACGAAGGGACGGATGACTACATGCGTGAAGGCTACCACGCTATACTAATAGGCGATACATTCAAACACGATCGATATATTGTTTAGAGCAAGCTAGGCTTGGGCTATTTCTCCACCGTTTGGCTCGCTTTGGACACCCAAAATTTTTTAAATTTCTTGATTCGTCTATCACATTTTCCACCAGTCAATTACATAAATTGCTATAAACAAAACCAAAAAAAAAAAAAAAAAACTATGACAATGACCAAAAAAAACCTTGCAAAAGACTTCTTATCAACACTCAAAAAATGTTGCAAAAAGGCTATTAGCAACATTCAAAAAACTTTGCAAAAGGTTATTTGCAACATTTAAAAAGTGTTGTAAAATGTTATTTGCAACATTCAAAAAACTTTGACGTATCTTTCTACCTACAACAACATCAAGGTTTGCAACATACGTCCAAATGTTGCAAAAAGTTTTTGGCAATGTTTTTTAAACATTGCAAAAGGCTATTTTTGTACTAGTGGAGACTAATTCAGATTTCACTTTATAAAAATGCAAAAATCAGTTTGTTTTGGTTTTGATAAAATCTACTATATCGGAGAAGGTGTTATCGGTGGTCTGAAGACTGCCTCAACAAGCATTATTTGCTTTAACACAACTGCTTTGCATTTCCCTTAGACTGCAATGCCAACCAATTAAAGCGTCAACTGTAAAGTTTGCAGCAAAGATGGAAGAGCTGTTCGGATTCCATTGGACAAGCAAAAGCCATTGTTGATCAATTTGTTGAATAGTAACCTAAATTCTATTGGGGACCAACATTTTGGTTGAAGAGGGTTTGAAAGGACCAAAATATGGAATTGAGACTTCTCGGGCAGAGATTGGGTGCCCAAGCGCCCAATCCAGGAGTTTAGGCGCCTATTAGGTGTGAAAATTAGATTTGGAATAAAGATTCAGCGCCTAAGCGCCAATGGAGCTCTACCTATGCTGATCACTAACTGTAAGCTTGGGCACTCAAATGGCTCACGAAGTGAGCTAGCTGCGATATTGGCACTCAAGCGCCACTGTTGTCCTGCTCAAAATATGTTTCCTACTCAAAATCTGTTTCTTTATTCTAGAATTTTTTTATGCTTTTTCCATCTATAAGACTATTGTTAGGATTTGGTATCTCCAATCAGCAAAATTGCATATGAAGCAGCACTTTTATTATCATCGTATGACAAAAGGTACATCACTTGTAGAACACTTAGGATTGATTTTGTTGTGTTAAATCAGTTGCTGCAAATCAAAAATCAAAACAAACAAAAACTTCAGGTGAATCCAGTATAGCAGAGGGTTGTTATAGTAATGGAGTACTTTTGGTTATTTTTAACTACAACTCTAAATCTGAAGAGGATTGAATTCTTGATACAGGTTGCCCTTTTCATAATTACCCCAATTGGGATTCATTTTCAACATACGAAATAGATTCAAAAGGTGTTGTGTTAATGTATAACAATGCACCTTGTAAAATAACTGGTATTGAAAAAGCCGGAAATAATATGCTTGACGGGATGATTAGAACACTTGATGAGGTAAGAAATGTTCTAGATTTTAAGAGAAATTTTATCTCATTGAGTACTCTTGATTCAAAAGGGTAAAGTACACGTGAAAGTGGAGTCCTGAAATTTAGTAAAAGTGGGTAGTGTTTTGTTAAAGGGATAGAGAAGCTATTGGTTTTATGTCTTCCAAGGTTTTACAGAATCTTTGGATACCAATCAGCAGATATTAGGTACTTAGGTAGATATTCAGTTTGGTACAGACTGTTGGAGTTTGGTTGAAAATCTATGTTAGCCCCCGTTTGTCTCACATTAATTTTCTCATTCTCATTCTTTTACTCATTTTCAACCACACATTATTCAATGAAATAATATTTTTCATCACATCAATAACATTTCTTCCTTTTTCAACCACACATTTTTCATCAATTTACTATTCCAAAATACATTCTTTCAAAATAATATTTATCTAACACACTCTTAAAGAATATATCTCAGTAGAATTCAAAAGTTATGGGTAATTTTGTTTTGCGACCATCACCAGCGGTGCCAAATATTCAACTGCTAGAGACAGATCATGAGACATTTTAGGCCTNCTTATTTTCAACTACACATTCTTCAATAAAATAATATTTTCCATCACATCAATAACTTTTCCTTCTTTTTCAACCACAAATTCTCCATCAATCTACTATTCCAAAATACATTCTTTCAAAATAATATTTATCTAACACACTCTTAAAGAATATATCTCAGTAGAATTCAAAAGTTATGGGTAATTTTGTTTTGCGACCATCACCAGCGGTGCCAAATATTCAACTGCTAGAGACAGATCATGAGACATTTTAGGCCTCTCTATAAAGGGACGAGGATGCTGGTTTAGTTGCTTGTGCTTAAATTGGTTGAAGGTTTCAAGTCTAGCGAAGAGCTTCTACAGAAGTAGATAGTTGTATTAATTCTATTACATGGTATGTTTATGACATATTTGGTAGTTATTTTTGAGTTATTTGTGATCTTGTTGCTCATGGTGATAATTCGAGCAACTTTGGGATCAGACGTAATTCTGGCGAGCAGTGTTTGGATTCAATTGATATTCGGTTAGTTTCCCCTAATTGAGTTTTGTGGAAGAGGTAGAGAATTTTTCGGTTGGAGAGTTTTGAAGTTTTGTTCATTGCATTGAAATTTCTGTCAAGTTGGAGATTTATTGAATTGTGACAGAAATTTCATTGGGAATTAACCTTTTGGTTGAAGAAGGCTTCAAAAGAAGTCAAAATATGGATTTGTGACTTTTTGGGCCGGGATTGGGCGCCTAGGCACCTATTGGGTATAAAAATCAAATTTGGAACAAAAATTCAGCGCCTAAAAGCTAGAGTTGCCTCTGCCGCTGGCTAACCACGAGCTCGTGAGGCTGACGCTCGAGCACCACTATTGTCCAGCCCAAAATCTATTTCTTTATTATACACGTTTTTTTATATTCTTTCCATTTATGGGACTATTTTTAGGGTGTCAAATGTATCTTATATATAGTTGGTTCTTCATTATAAGTTAGACAATATTGTAAATACAAAATCATTGTATTTTTTCTCCACATTTTAGTGTATTCTCTTTCTCTGCCAATTTTTTGTATTCTTGTGTTGTGATTGCTACATATTTTGCCATAAATATCGCCTATTTCTAACATGAATAGCAACAGTGGAAAAGCCTGTAGATGAATAAGATTTAATTTGCCATATCCATAGAGGTCTCAACACTGCCTTGTGCACTCCATTTATCTCAAATTGCTATTTTGCCAAGCATGAGAAATTTTTACCCTTGTCTGATTTCCATTCTGAATTATTTGCCTTTGAAGTACTCCAAATCGGCACTGAAGTGTGCAAACTGATCATAATAGTTTTGTAATCCTTGCTAATAAACTTGGAGGAGGAGCTGAAAAAAAAAATTCAGAAGAAAAATAACTGAAATTGGCGGCAACATCATTCTACTCCTACCCTCCAATTCAAAAATTTGTTTGGGGATACCGTTATGCTTGTCAAATATGATGTAAGAAGAACCACACAACACTTGATTGTTTCATAGGTATGATTATAACTACTTAGGGCGACACCCACCTCTACATTGAAATTCTCTTCATGATGATAGTACTCGGTGTGTTGATAATGGTACAAACCAACACGTGACTGCCAACATTGCTAATCTTCAGTTGGTCGAACTTACAAAGGGGATGACAAGTAGCTATGGGTAATGGTAATGGTTTATAAATGAAGCATACTTATCGATTTAAGTTACAAGCATCCAAATCAACTCTAAACATAAAATATGTTCTTCAATGCCCGCAAGCAATAGTAAATATTTGGTCTATTAATTGATTTTTTATAAACAACAATTGCCATTTTGTTCTTACTAGATATAATTTCTTTGTGAAGGAAAAACTCACTAGACGCACGTTGCTAACAAGCAAGAGTGATGGCGGCCTATACCCTATTCAAGTTGATCGATAGTTCATAAATAATTTTGATTCAAGTGTTTTTCTTATGGACATTCATGCCACACTTGATGTTGGACTCTCAATGTTGGCTCAATCACAGTTGCCTATAAAGATTTGGGTTGAATTATTTATCATTGCAATTTATCTTATTAATCGCACCCCACTCCAAATCTAGATTATATATTTCCATACGTAAAATTGTTCGCTCAAGCACCTAATTAATTTTTTTTATGAACTTTTGGTTGAGCTTGCTATCCATTTGCGTGGCCATTGATTTACAAAACACCGAAGCTATTGTTCAATGCAACGGTTAATGACTTCCGTTTGCCCGTCTATCTGTGGATGGTATACCGCTTAGTTCCTGACATTTTGAAGAATTCTTGCCAAAATTTGCTAATGAAAATCGGGTCACGATCACTAACAATGGTCTTGGGCATACTGTGAAGCTTAATTACTTCTGCCACACTTTTTGCAGTGAAAGGATGGGATAAAGTCAAAAAATGGGTTGACTTACTTAGACGATCCACAACCACCAAGATGGTATCCTTAGTTTGTGAAGTTGGTAGTCCTTCAATGAAGTCTAATGTGATGTCATCCCATACCTGGCGAGGAATCGACAATGGTTGTAGAAGTCCTGCAGGAGCCAAAATTTCTGTCTTAGCTTTTTAGCAAATTTTGCGTCCCTTTACGTACTCCTGGGCTGATTTGTGCATGGACGGCCAATAAAATTGTTGCCTCAATTTTTTTGTGCGTAAAACCCCCCGAATAGCCACAAATTTTAGTATCATGCATTTCATACAATAATTTAGCTCGTAAAGATGGATTGTCAGGAATGACCACTCTACCTTTATGAAGGAGCAACTCATTCCGCCATTGGTAAGTTCCTTTGGGTTGTGTTTTTGCCATTCTCCTCATGGACTGAATGTAAGAATCTTTCTTAGAGGCCTATTTGATTTCTTCCCATAAGCTAACTTGTGGCATAAAAATGTGGTGAAGAATAGGTCTGCCTTGTTTGCGTGATAGAGCATCACCAACTGAATTCTCACGTCCGGGATGGTAGATAGTTTCATATTCATAGCCTAAGAGCTTGGTTACCCATTTTTGTTGTATGGCGTGGCAATTCGTTGATCTAAAAAATATTTAAAACTTCGTTGGTCCATCTGGATAAAAAATTTCTTGCCCAAGAAATACGGTCGCCATAGGCGTATGGCTTTTATAATGGCCAACATTTCCCTGGCATAAGTGGACCATGATTTCTTGGACATCCCAAGGGCTCGGCTCATGAAGGCTATGGGCTTGCCTTGTTGGGTTAGCACGACACCAATTCCTTCGCCTGAGGCATCTGATTCAATGGTGAAGGAGTCATTGAAATTTGACATTGCCGATATTGAGGGTAAGAATGGCTGCCTCTGCGTTATATTCCATCCAAATTGTCCCTTCTTGAGCAAATTGGTGAGTGGTCGAGCTATTATGCCATAGTTTCTTACAAATTTTCGATAATAACCAGTCAAACCTAAAAAGACACGTAGCTTAGAAATGTTAGTAGGTTGAGGCCCTGCTACCATGGAAGCAATTTTGTTATCATCAACCTTCATCCCTTGATTGGTAATAATGTGCCCCAAGTACTCTAATTCTTATTGTCCAAAGGCACATTTGCTTGTCTTAACAAAAAACTGATGCTGCCTCAATATCTCCAAAGTCTATTTTACATGTAATACATGCTCATCCCAAGTGGAACTATAAACCAATATATCATCGAAGAAAACCAAAATAAATTTTCTAAGATGTGGGCGAAATATAGAATTCATAATGGCCTAAAATGTAGAAGGTGAATTACAATGACCAAATGGCATTACCAAGTATTCACAGTGGAAGGTGACTTACAATGACCAAATGGCATTACCAAGTATTCATAGTGCCCGTTAGGAGTGCGGAATGCAGTTTTGGGGATATCATAAGGGTTAACTCTTACTTGGTGGTACCCAGCTCGTAAATCAAGTTTGGTAAAGTAGGAAGCACCGTAGAGATCGTCCAGCATGTCATCTACTGTTGGAATTGGGAAGCGGTCCTTAATGGTGGCCGTATTAAGTACGCGATAGTCCGTGCAAAATCCAATTTCCATCCTTCTTCTTCACGAGTAGTACTGGTGAAGAAAATGGTCTTGTGCTAGGACGAATGAGCCCGAAGTACAGCATCTCATGGACTTGTTTCTCGATATCCGCCTTCTGGAAATGGGCATATCTGTATGGCCTCACATTGATTGATCGGTACCCTTCTTGGGTAGAATGTAATGATCGATCTTGCGTATAGGTGGCAGGCTAGATGGTTCCTTGAGCACATCTGCACATTTTACAAGCTAAGCTTCATTTCCTTAGGTGTCATGCTGGTAAAGTGGGTTTTGATTTAGGTTGCAAGCACACCGTAAAAATTGTATGGCCCCGGAGGAATTCCTTCGAGATTTCTTTTAACGAGGCCTCTTGTATAATTTGCACATCCATTCCATGTAGCCGGCATGCTTGATTCTCCCACATAAAATCCATGATTAATTCTTTCTAGTTACACACCACAGACCCTAGCATTTCCAGATATTGAATCCCTAAGATAAGATTAAGACCTGATAGAGGGAGCGAAAAAAAGTGAAATAAAACTTCGTGCCTTGCAGCTTCACCAGGACTTTGTCAAAGCATCCTTGATGCTGTAGTTTTTCTCCATTGGCAACCCAAACGGTGAAAGCTTCAGTGGTTACCGTGGGTAATTTCAACATACTGGCCAAACGATCGCTAATAAAGTTGTGTGTCGACCCACACCGCAGCTTCATGAGGATCCATTTTGACTGTCATTCTCATGGCCCTAGGCCCTGCCCATCCAGTTAATGCATGGAGCGTTATTTCTGGCTCTGGTTCATTCTCGAATAGCCCTCCATTGGAGTCTTCTTGATGCTGCCGTTCAGTAACCTCTTTGCATAATACCTTACCGGCATCGTCGTAACCTTCTATCATCAACAGTTGAGGTCTTTGCATCTATGTCCTGCCATGAACATATCATTAAAATGAAAACATAATTCTTGTACTCATCATTGTTGCGTTTCATCCTATGTCAACCTTCGAACGGCCTAGCAGGTGTGGTAGGAGCCACACAAATTGTTGATAGAAGAGCAAGCGATGGTTATGTTGGTGGTGATGGTGGTAGGTACCTTCTCCGCTTTGTGAGCTGATCATCTCGCATTCTAGCCAAACTGATGGCATCTTTCAATGTTTGTGATCTGATCATACGTATCCCATCGACAATTTCAGTTTTTAGACCACCCATAAAAGTCCCAACAAAGGCCTTTTGTGTCCATCCTTTGACTCGATTCCCCAGTCTTTCGAACTCTCGTTGGTATTCTCTCGAAGATCTCTCTTGTCTGTTTCGTAAGAGGGCCTCATCAAAGTCCTCGCAATCCGACGGTCCAAGCTAAGCCCATAGCTCGTCTTCAAAGCCTTCCCATGACAGTACCCTACCTTCATTTATGTATGTTCTTCGGAGCCACTGCAACCATTGGTTCGGCTTGTCCTCCTAGTGATAACTTGCTAAGGACACCTTCTGAGCTTTAGGGATGGCTTGGAATTCAAAGAAATGGTGCACACGGTTGAACCATTCAGTAGGATCATCGCCCATGTATCTTGGAAATTCTGATTTCACCATTTTTTATGAGCACAACATTCGTATTCCCTCCGTAGCCGCACGCGGGGTGTCATCCTGGTGGTTCTGTGAGTTTCCTCTTTGTTCATTATTGCGGAAGGTATTATTAGATCCTTTTTGTCATTCCAACACAACATGGGCACCCTTTCAAACCATCAAAACTCTACCTCCACCAAATAACTCATAACCCTTTGAATCAATGATAAACAAGGAGATGAGGTTTTTCTTCAAATCTGAAACATGTTGAACCTGGTCAAGTGTTCTAATTGTCTCATCCAATAGCTTCAATCTGATTGTACCAGTTTCAATAACCCGACAAGGTGCGTTTTTCATATAACCATGACATCTTTGGAAAATATTTCATATGTAGTAAACAAGTTCTTATTAGGACATATATGATACGTACACGCTGAATCTAGAATCCAATCCTCCTCTGGTTTAGACTCGATGTCAAAAATAGATAAGAAATCTTCCTCACTCACAATGCCTCTACGAAGTTTGTTTCACCTGAAGTCTCTAATTACTTCCTGTATCAACTTGCAACCAACATTTCTTTATTCTGTAATTTGTAGCAATCCTTCTTGTGATGCAGTAGTTACAAATCTTATTACTGAACTTAAACTCCGATTTGCCCCTTCCAGAACCATCATAGCAACTGGCGTTCGCCATATTTGACCTGAAAAACCAGATGCTTCATCTTCTCTTTTGAATACAAAACATCATACACCTTCTCTATGATAAGAGTATCACGATTATACAAGATCGTGTCTCTAAATGAAAAACGAAGTGGCAACGAACACAATATGATCAAGGTCAAATCTTCTTCATCATACTCTACTCCCAAAGCTTCCAAATCAGCAACGATCTCTTTAAATACAGCACTGTGATCTTCCTATGATCCTCCTTCTACCAATCAATGAGAGTATAAACGCTGCTTGAGGTTCAACTTGCTTGTTAGACTTTTAGTCATACATAATTACTCCAACTTCAACCATAGAGCAGATGCTGAAACCTCTTTCCAAATGTCTTGAAGAATGGTATTCGATAGATGAAGATGAATGTGAAAAACTACCTTCTTATACTTCCATAATTTCTCCTCCGCAGTCAATGTTACGGACATTTTGTTAATTCCCAACAACTCATCATCAAATCTAGCTGTGCGAGTACTACACAAATCTTAATCTGCTATAGCGAAAATCTAGTGCTCCGATCAAAAACGGAATGTCATACTTCATGGAAGCCATCACGAACAAGAAACCTCGAACAAATCAAATCCTACGCTCTTTCTCTTGCGCAACTGCTGAACCTAGGCTCTGATACCACTTGTTCTGTAACAGCAAGATAGTAGAATCACACTGATACCACTTGTTTATTTCATAATAGTTTTCAACAAGTAGCAAAACATTTAGTCCTATGATCAAATCTGCTACGGTGCAAGTGGTGCTAGCAATTTTTATGTTCTTTAATTAGCCAGTTTTGTTGTTTGACGTTTCTAATGCCTTTTTACAAGGAACAGTTGAAGAGGTATTTATTAAGCAACATTGTGATTTTATTGTTCCTATATATCCTTAGCAAATTTGTAGCCTTAAGAATGCCCTATATGGTCTTAAACAGATAGTCTGGGCATGGTTCATCCAACTTTTCAATAGTTTTATTGATATTGAAATTGTGGGATCCTCTGTTGATACTTTACTATTTACTTTTCACCGTGAAAAAATTCATGTGTACGTTCTTATCTATGTGGATGACTTACTTATAATGGATCTTGTCCTCGCTTTATCCAAACTCTTACTTTATAGCTACATAGAGAATTTTGCCATGAAGGCTTTTGTTGATTTTGGTTATCTTTTAGGAACTGAATAATCTCGTTATGCACATGGTTACATCTTCGGCAAAGTGAATATATTCTTGATGTTCTTTATCATGTACGGATGGTGGGTGTAAAACCATATCCGGCACCTTGTATTTAAAGTAACAAAATTTCTGGTACGATTGATGAACCTCTTCAAGATGCCAAAACTTATACAAGCAGATTGTTGGAGCTCTTCGGTATTGTACTCTAACTCGTCACGACATTGCCTATTCAGTAAATCATCATGCCAACATCTCTATTCACCTACTGTTATCCGTAAAAAGTCAAAAAAAAAGGTGTTTTACGTTATCAGTTGATCATGGTATGTACTTCACAAAAGGGTCATTAAGCTTTCATGCCTACAGCGATTTAGACGGGAGAAAAATCCTATTGATGACGGTCCACTACTGGGTATGGAATTTCCTTGGGTCCTTGTTTAGTCTTTTGGTGTGCATAAAATAGAATGTTGTCTCTTGATCAAGCACAGAGGCTATGGTCCAAGTGTTCGCTATGGTTGTTGCTGAATTGCATTGGATTCAGATGTTCCTCAAAGACCTAAGCATACCTCGTTTTTTCTTCTATAGTTTGGTGTGATAATCAAAGTGCAATTGCACTTGCTGCCAATCCTGTTTATCACTCACTTACCAAATATATCGAGGTCAAATTTCATTTAATTAGATAAACCTATTACAGACCATATTCCTTAACCACACTTTATATTATAGCAAATGTTAAGCAATCAGATAATTAGCCATGTACAGTTAGATATAATTAGCCATGTACAGTTTGATTTACTCTTTACGACTTATGTATTTCAGGGAAGGTTCTCTGTTGTATCTTTCTTTGTTTAGTATGTTGTCTATATAATACAAAATATACAACAGGCTATACCATGTACATGTTGGTTAAGCCTCTTTTTCCTTCATTATTTCACTGCATACGGAAAATGTATGAAAAAGATAGTCAACCCTTGTAGCGACCGAGAAATTT
>CAIGRL010315329.1:0-25940 GCA_903798325.1 Fraxinus xanthoxyloides
TTTTCACTATTTTGGAAAATCGAAAACAAAAAATGGGATAACAGCCCCTAAATTTTTGATACAACTCCAACATATAAATAAGCTTAGATTGCGTGGAGAAATTGTTGCGCAAAATATTTTGGTACCGATTAAAATATAGATTGTAATCTAGGTCAAAGTTAACGATTAATTTTAATCACATACTTTATGGTTCCCACAATTTCTCAATCACACATTTCATCAACTTTTATACAAAATTACTAAAATTTTGATTTTAATCCCCACCAAATAGGGGCTTAACTTAATACAAGGAATTTTTGTAAAAGCTTTAAGATTTTTATTTACGGAAATTTTATAGATAAACATAATTTAGCTTCTTGTTAAAATATAAGAGAAATCTTCTATCCGGACTCAGAAAAAACCAATCAAACGAACACCAATTGAAAAACTTGACCCAACAACATTAACACCTTTGGTTGTCACAAAACCCTATTAAGTAGATTATGGTGGTGGTATTTCAATATTACGAAGGGAGGAAGGTTAAAGACAAGGCAATAGTTGAATCTCACGTTCTTTAATTTGGTTGCCTCTCAAACTCTTCAATCTATTGAACACACACACACACTCTCTCTTTGAGAAGGAGGATGGATATATGCATCAGTTTAGGTGTCATTATGGGGCCAAGTTCACTTTTCTCTTCAATGGGCCAAGACTCATCAAATGGGCTAAAACAAAAAACCAAACTAACCACAGCATGCACCAACGATCCAAAGGCTAAATGGGCTACCATATATCACCCCTAAATCTGGGCCCTTCAAAGGTGTATTAATTGTTTTCGAGCTGAGCTGTCACTTTGAGGTCGATAAATTATCCGACGCCTTTTTAAATAATTGCTCGAATTTATTGGATATCAAAACCCAACACCGCTCAAAGATGACAAAATTATGCAATTATACATAACTCCTCTAAGATTTTAAATCAGATGATTTGCAGAAATCATAATAAATATTGGCAATGGAACTAGTTGAAGTTCTCATTATGTTGTAAAGAACTGTAGACGGAAGTCACGGAACAGATTGAAGTAGCACTATATAATATTCCAGACAAGTTTTGCTTTTCAACTAACAAAGTTAGTTCTATTTTGTTGTTTCCTTTCCTCAAACCAATAACTTTTAATATGAATAATGTCTTAAAAGACATCATTTAAAAACTAATGATGTCTTAATATGAATATTTAGTGGAATATTAAACGATGCTTCTCCAAAGTGTTCCACATTCTGCCATTAGTTGATATAATTATCTAATCATATTTCTCGACCAATTAAAATATTCTAATTACCTCACAAAATAATTAAAAAGAGCACATTCAATATATATATTAAAAAATTAGATTTTCTGCAATTTTTAAAAAATATAAAAAAATCTTCTATTTTATCACTCGGAAGAAACATATAATAATTTTTGGTTATACTACTCAAGTAGAAATATCTAAAATGACATTGTTCAATGAATTAGATCAAGACTCAATGGACATCATCTAAGAAGACGGATTGCTAGAAAGGGAAGTTAACCATGATCCATGTTTGGTGAAATCTTCCAAGTATACTGGATTGTTGACAACGAATAAGCGTGCGAGTTAAAGTATCATCACACTAGAACTTTAAATTGAATCATATTAGATCATTATCAAACTCTTTCGCAATCATAACCCAAGATTGTTGATAGTAGAGAAAAGTTATGTTTCGAATTCGTCGTTGCCTTAAAGTGTGAAGTGTTTCTACTGTAAGGAGAATTCGTTGTATCTTGGGAGATGATTGCAAGGATTTTGTTAGTATCGTTGAAGGCAAATTTGTCTTTAAACAAAGTATTCCTCATACCTTGCATAAAATTTATGCAACTTTTGCTCTTTTCCAAGTTTACTTCGTTATTTGGTTGTTAAGTTTCAATTTTGATTTGCAAAAAGCACATTCACATACCCCAACAAGTTTAAGACTAATTTTATTATCGTTTTACTAGTTATAAATTGATTCTTTTCATCTCTTGGAATATGCAAAACGCTCATGTTCCATTCTTGTTTAAATTGTAATGAAATTCTATTTTCGTAAAAGAAGGATATCGTTGGGATTACTTTGAGTCAAACAATAAATGGTACAACTAATGTGATTCCGCCGATGGCTATACTATGCAAACTACTCCAATTCCACATGGAGAAAAACTAGAGAAATTAACTTGTGTGGATTTCAACAGATGGCAACAAAATATGATCTATTTCACCATCTTGAATTTAGAAAGGTAACTGAAGATGCTCCGGTTGTCTAAGAAGGAAAGAATAATCGCGAGTCAATTATCGCTTTTAATGCTTGGACGCACTTGGACTTCCTATGCAAGAACTATATTCTAAACGGATTGGATGACATGTTAAAAGTGTGTATAGTGCGCTAAAATCTGCAAAAAAAAAAAGTTGGGATTCTTTGGAGAAGAAGTATAAAATGAAAGACGTTAGCGTGAAGAAATTCATCATTGAAGGATCTTACTATAAAATGTTCAAAATGAAGGATCTTACTATTGTATCATAACCAAGTGTAATGAAAAAAAAAAGTTTAAACCTTACGTATATGCTTGAATTGTCTTACCTGTATCATAGTCGATTAAGATGTGAAATTTTAAATCTGTACATAAACTTATGAATTTAAGTTTGATACCAATGCTAAAATTTAATTCTAATCATAAATGTGAAATTTGTTTTGAGGCAAAATTGACCAAAACACCATTTTATTCGGTTAAAAAAAAAACTATACGCCTTTAGAATCAGTGATATCTATAACTTGAAGTTTGTGCAAACTAAATGTGGGAACAAATATTTTATTACTTTTATTGATGATTGTACAAAATATTATTATGTCTAACTACTAAGAAGTAAGGATGAAGCCTAGGATGTTTTCAAACATTGTAAGATGGAAGCCGAGAATCAAGTTAGTAAACGAATAAAGAATATTTGAAGTGATTGAGTAGGAGGATACAGGGCACCATTTGAAGAATTTTATTTCAAACCTTGCATTATTCATCAAACAATGACACTTTACTCACCTTAAACAAATGATGTTGCTGAACGCAAAAACGAACTCTTAAGAAAATGATCAATGCAATATTGATAAGTTCAGATCTACCTCACAACATTTAAGGGGAAGCTATAATTTTAGTAAATAATATTCTTAACAAGATACCTCAAAAAAAATGGATGAAACTCCATGTGAATTATGAAAAGATCATCAACCTTCTTATAAGTAGTTGAAAGTTGAAATTTCATCAGTCTTAATATTCTTAAAAAGATACCTCAAAAGAAAATATATGAAACTGCAAAATGAAGAACTACGGCATAGTAAAAGGGCTAGAGCATCAAATTGATATGATCTTGATTTCTAACATATATGGTAGAAAATGATCCTAAAAATATGGTGATGCAATGTCTATACTGGAAGCACCGCATTGGGAAGAGACTTTCAATAGTGAGATAAAATCTTTAATGCAAAATCATACTTGAAAATTAGTTGATTTACCACTGAGAAATAAGTTTTTAGGGTATAAATGAAGTTTCAAAAAAATTTGAAACTAGATGGATCCATTGATAAATACAAGGCTAGTTTGTTTGCAAAAGACTATAGACAAAAAGAATGACCTGACTTCCTTGATACTCAACTATAACAATAATCACTTCGATAAGGGTTTTAATTTTGTATAACTGAAAGACTCATCAAATGGATCTAAAAATGAAATGTTTGAATTATAAGTTGGAAGAATAAATATACATGGAGCAATTTGAAGGATTTATTACTCCTAACCAATAACGGATTGCAAACTTGTCGAATCCCTATATAAGTTGAAGTAAGTTCCAAAGCAATGGTATGAAAAGTTTGACAAAACTATGTTGTCAAATAAATTCAAAATTAATGAGTGCGACAAATGTGTATTCATAAAACGTACACCCAAAGCCTATATAGTTTGTATATCTATATATGGATGACATGTTAATTATGGGAAATAGTCATGTTATCATCATGAATACTAAGAAAATGTTAACAAAACATTTCGACATAAAGGATATGAGTGTGGAAGATGTAATATAAGGGATTAAGATCTATAGGACATATAATTGAATTATTCATTCCCAACCCCATTATGTTGAGAGTGAACTTAAAAGATTTAATGTATATGAGGAAAGTCCAATGAAAATCCCTATTGATTTAAGTCTAAACATAGTAAAAAATAATAAGGGTGAACCATTATCTTAACTAAAGTATTCATAGGTTATTGACAGTTTAATGTATATTACGAACTGCACTCGATTGGATATAACATACGTTGTGAATAAAGTTAGAAGATTCACGAATAAGCTAAGCAATTGGAAGGCATTGAAAAAGGTTCTTAGCTATTTAATATACACCTTCAACTTTGGATTACACTTTATAAATTATTCTGCTATATTGGAAAGATATTGTGGTGCGAATTGGATATTCGATACAATGGACTCCAATTCTACTAATGGTTATGTATTCACCATTGGTGGCACTACTGTGTATTGGAACTCGACTAAACAAATTTGTATAGTTCGATCAACATAAAACTAGAACTTATAGCTTTAAACAAAGCTTCAGAAGTAGCAGAATGACTTCGTAACTTTTTGGAGGACATTCCATGTTGTCCTAAGCTTGTACCGTTATAGGTATATATTGTGATAGTCAATCATCAATTGGAAAGGACACAAAATAGCATGTAAAATGGTAAGTTAGACATATACATCGTAAACATAATACCATTAAGAAATTGATCTAAAATGGTATCATTTTCCATTGATTATGTTAAATCAAAAGAAAATAATGTGGATCCTCTTACTAAAGGCTTACCAAGAGAACAAAAATATTTCCTATCAAATGGAATGAGATTAAAGCCTACTACGTAAGAGTCTTTGTAATGGTAACCCAACCTATTGACCGGAGATCCTAAGATTTTGGTTTAATGGGAAAACAACTAACTTACGAAGATTCCATGAAGTAATTAGGAAATAATTCTTACTCATTCCTACGATAATCAAAGTGCTTTTTGCATAATGTTAAATTTTAAGATACGTTTTTAATGATTTGAAATTACCAGGTTCGACCTAAATTACACCTAGAGGGAAGGTGAATATGCGATTATGCTAATTAAATAACAACAAGTCACTTTTAATTATCTCTAGATGATTAATCAATTAATTCAAATTCCTTATGTTGAACTGTCGTAGTTATATGAAAATGGTAAATAACACATAGAATGATCACAGAGAAACCCTGATGGGGTAAAAACTTCGGGCACTTTGCCATTAAAAATCTACTATAAACAAATTTAAACTTATAGTCCTTCAGACACGACAACCACTTGTACTTTTTGACCTCCTAACTGTAAATCACATAGCCTTCCTAAACTGTGTGCCTCTATACCAACTCTTAGTTGCAATTTTCAAAACCCTCATGGATTGCGTGCTCCTGCGCCAACTCCTGACTTTCTAAATTCGTCTATCTCTTGTGGATCTACGAAGAACACCACGTTCTCCAACAACAACTAGAACTCCTGTTACATTCCATTGATTTTCAGAACTGTGACACATGTTTAACAAGTAAGAAATTTGGTATTTGGATTAAATGGGTTTGATGTTTTCACCGTCAAGAACAAATCGAACAATGACGATTAAAAGCTATAGATGAATTTGATGAAGAAGATATGAACCGGTAGGTATTCTCTCAATGCTTTGGAAAAAATCGTTCAGAGGTGTGCAGCTATATATACTGTAGGTTTATGGTTGAATGGATAAAAAGATTTAAAATTCAAATTAATATTTCTCAGATGACACTATCGCTCGAGCGAGAGTTTAAAGACATGCAAAACGAGCCAGGACCGGGCAACAGGTGAGTGACGATGTTTATGTTTCTGCTGCTCGGTGAAGTCAGAGCGACAGTCTAACGAAATTGCGGCACTATTTTTCCTTCTTTCCATCTTCGAACCTTAGACCTAATACAACTCAACTTATAATATTTATAACTTACTCCTTGACTTTTACATCATATTAAATCTAGTCCTTTTTGTTCACAAAGTTACCATTATATTAAAAATCTAACAAGCCCCTCCTTTGACATTTTTGACAAAACTACAAATGTAAAGTTAAGATAGTAAAAGTACAGACACAAAAATAAAACATACTTCTAACACCAAATGTTTTGGCTGAAATGAACCTTCCTTTGTCTAACATGTTTTCTGAAACAGACAACTCAAATATTAAGTGTAAAAGCACACATGAAAAAGCAATATGGATAAGTCCTACCAGCTAAATTAAGATGCAAATATCAATGTAAACCAACGTACCAAAAAAATTTGATATCACTAAACATCAAAATTTAATCTAGCTAAAACAAAAATATCATTTACCTCCGAATCAAATTTTTTAAGTACATCAAAATGTTAATGTCAAAATAAATAATAATAATATTCAAACAACTACCTAACTACTACTCTTCCTTTTTTGTTAAAATGACAAGGGACAACCTAACAACTATGCAGCACCATCAACATCCTTATCCTCACCAAAAGTTGCACTGTCATCCCAATGTCTATGAATCCAATGCAAACCCCAGTTAAGATAGCCGACTACCCCGCAAACGATAGTTAACTTTGTAGTGTGGGAATCAGCGGTGGCTCTCAACTAAGTAATCTTCACCATCATCCGAGCCTGCTGCTCGATCAGTACAATCATCTTCCCCATCAACGCAACCGATGAATCTATGGGAATAGATGCAGGTGGAGGAACAATATCAACAAGAGAAAGAGTAGTAGTAGACGTAGAAGGAATATAAAAAGGTGGTGGAGTAGAAGTATCAGCAGGGATATCTGAGGGATCAAAAGAAATGAGGTCATCAATAAGATCAGCCAGTACAGTCAGATCAACTGGCTTAGAAGAAGCATGAAACCTACTTTGAGAAATAGTAGTATGGCCAATCGACCAGGAACCCTTTTCGAAACCCCATATGGGAAATTAACCCCAAGCCCAATCACAAGGCTATAAATCAAACAGGCATAAAGAGACCCTACCCAGGTCCTCGTGACTCGAAAATTACGTAAAATCTAATGGCAAATGAATGATGGTAGATCAACAGAGTCTCCATGCAATAAGACGTACAAAAACCGAACCTTCTCCATAGGCAATGAAGAAGTATGTGATAGATGCCATATATTTGTACACATAATGCGTAATAGAATCTGGCGATCAGTAAGAAGAGATCCTGTCCAGATCACAATAGGTCCCCTTTTAAGGAACTGTTAAACATAGTCGAGTGGACAAGCTAGTCTGTCGGGAGAGTCTCAACAGATAAATAAGAAAATAAAGGGTGAACGACCTGAGAAATATGAACTAAAGTAGAAATGACTTCAAGAGTGATCTTAATCATCTTACTCCTAAGACACACCCTAAAATTTGATTCACTAGCGTCATGAATGTTAGCATAAAACTCCTGAATAAGTAGAGTATGTGGAGGTGTTAAATCAACAAGTAAATGTTTCCAACCCCTGGAAGTGAAAATGGCAGCGAGGTCGGGTGACATATCAGATAAGATGACCTCTCACTCCACTACATAGGACATAATGAAAACTAGGTCTCGAATACATCAAGAGCAATCGACTGTAGGATGTGGACGCACTAGATGTCTATACAGTTGTTCGTGCTCGCTTAGGCGGCTTCTAAGATGTATATCTGACACATACATTAATAATGTAACATGTGATACTATAAAATGAAACGTAATAATGCACATGAAACGAAAATCAAAATGACGCTAACCTAACAAAAACCAGACAAACAAATCATTTGCACGCAAACTAATGCAAAACAACATTAGAGTACTAACTACAAATGAAACTGTGTATTGCATGGACAAAGATGACATGGCGCAGTGACACTGTGACAAAATGCCTGGACGTTGTGATGCGATACCTCAACATCGTGACGTGATGCCTTAACAGCGTGATGTAAGCCTTGACATGTGCCGTAACGTCGTGTTGTGGTGATGTGATGTCACGTCGTGGCGTCAACACGAAAATCAATATAACCTTCACCAAAATGACCCTATGACGACCACAATATGTTCAAGAGAGGTGGAATGTACAATGTCCATGAATGAAGAAACGAAAATGCAACAAGACAAGGCATTGAGGAGATGTGTCGAACACTTGGCGTGCGACAAGAATGCCCAAGCTATAGACCGAGGAAAAAACCACCATGCATATATATCACTCAAGGAATCTTACCTAGTAATGTGATGCCAAATTTCAACAAAAACAAAGCTTCAAACAAAAAAATATCAACCAAAATCTAAAAAACTCTACATTCTTGCTCAAACCATTCATAATAAAAACAATTCACCCAAATGATGCAATGTGAGATTAAACTAAATGGAAATCATCAAACCATGAAGTGTTAATGAATAAATTAAGTCAAGAATATCAAAAGCCCCCAAAAAAATGCCAAAAATTGAAGAACTAGGGTTTTCGATTTTTACCTTGAAAATATGTGAAGAATTGATGAAATGTGGGAAAATCAACCAAATATTGGATGCTAGAAGTTCAATTCAAGATTGAATGCAAGAATTTGATATGGGCGTGAAGATTGGAGAACAGAAATCGAGAAAGATGGGATGAAAATGAAGAACAAAACTGGGAAAAAATTAAAAATTCAAAAAGTCGGGATGTTGCTCGAGCGAGATAGCCTCTTCTTTTATCGCTCGAGCGGCCCTCAGCGATAAGCCGGGGAAAAACTTCTGACACAAATAGCATTGAATTTTTGAAAATTTTGAAAAATAGCCCATCCTCCTTTTTAAAAAAAAAAAAGAGCTTTCAACATATAGATAAACTCAAAGATGCATCTATTCACAAGTATTGCATTATTCATAAAAATTTTCATGTACTCAAATCAAGTTCAAATGGAGTAAAGTGTATAAGTGACTCACGTGTGATAAGATGATATACATTACTTTATTTTTCAGGGGACTATACTAGAGCTTAGGTCAACTAAGATAAGGTTAATTCACATTGAAGGTCAAATGATTGTCATCCCAAATCTCACACATACGATTCAGATTTACTCACAAGATCATAGTGTGTGATGTGCAGATGTACATGAAAACATCTATACACGGTACTCCACATTAAACCTAACCAAGTAATGGAAGCTACATTACAGATCGAATGAATGCATATTCAGTCACAAACGCAACATTTAAGAACATCATGAAATATCCGGCTGCACAATTTTTCTTTGGTTAAAATCAAGAACCTTAAAAAAACAAAAACTAGAAACAAAACAAAAAAATAAATGAGATGTATGGAAGAATGAATAGACTCATGAACTGCACATGCATGCACTTAAGTACCTAATCAAATAGGTACATAGATGTTTTTATCTTTAAGAGTATGATCAATCTCATGGCCTCTCAGGTTACTCTTCTTAACCCAAACCTTCTTAGAAGCATAAGTAATTCTAGTTAACTAAATTATCATATTAGTTAAGTGGCTGACTTGATTGGCGAAGAAGTTAATCTTGTTCGAGATATCCAGACCTCCACTTCTAGTATCAAGTTTATGACACCTAGGTCTTGTGTATCACAGTGCACCACAATTGTGATAGGTGGGAATAAGCCCAGGTTCAAAACTACGTGTGTGTTTTCGTTGATTTATAGGACGATTGGTCCTACGTTGTCTAGTAGGTCTCGATCTTAAAATGCTCTTCCCCTTGGATTCAGGATTAATAGTATTCCTAACTTTTTTGGTAGTTGAGACAAATGCAGTCTTCGATGTACTAGCAGTAGTATTACCATTTTGAACGTATCCTATACCGTGCCTATTTCCATAAGCTTGTTCATCCCTAATAGATTATCGAGTTTCTGAGTACCACTCATGAAGGAATGAAGTTGAGTATTAAATTTTTCTAGGTTACTTGTTAAGAGTTTAACTTTAGCTCCTAAGTTTTCGTTAACAAGTTTTAATTCACTCAGATTTTTGGTAGAGTCCTGAAGGTCAGCTATGAGTATATATATATATCTTTCAAGTTTATTAACCTTTTTTAGTACGACTTTATTCACCTTTTTTATTTTAAGACTCCTCAAACAGCTGTCGATAAGACTCATGAATATCCATCTCATCCAAATAGTCATCCTCAGAGTCCTCATTATGTTCATCATTTTCTATCATTTCACTTTCCCTATCAGATTCAACCTTAGTTATAGACGTGAAAGACATAAAGTTTTGTACATTCTCACTGCCCGAGGTATCACTCTAAACACATAAATCTGATTCGTTATGAGTCAAAGTCATTACTAATGCCTTACCCTTTCTTTTACTCAAATTCTTCTTAAAGTTAGGACTTTCATTCCTATAGTAACCAAAACCCTGACGCTCATGACATCTAACTAACTGGGTTTTCTTACTAAGTCCTAGGATTATTCTTATCACGCTTATTTTTTAAAATCTATTTGGGACATCATTTTTCTTCTCTTGAGGTTTTATTCTATTCATCATCGCTTCTTAGAATTTCTTAACGAAATAAGCTATTTCGTTCTCCCTAAGGGTCTCTGCATCAATAGACTTACTCTCTTATTCCCTAAGTCTTTACTTTCTTCAATAGCTGTAATCTTAGATCTAAACCTCTCAAGTAAGGATTTAAGGACTTTTCAAACTATTTTGGACTCAGAGATCTTTTCACCTAGGTTGAAACTGGAGTTTACTGTGTCATTAACCTTCATATAGAATTTATAGAACCATTCATCATCCTTCATTCTAATTTCTTCAAACCTAGAGGTTAACATCTGTAATTTAGAGTTCTTAACAGTTTTGGTTCCCTCGTGTGTGGTCTCTAAAATATTCCAATATTCTTTCTCAATTTCACACATCGGCACTCTCCTAAACTCCTCTACAGACACAACTATAAACAAGGCATATACTATTTGAGTTGTAGTCATTAAGTTTTCTCTTGTCCAATTAGTAATGAAAATGAGAATTACTTCATTACTAACCGTAGAACTAGGTGCAACCCAACCATTCATAACACTAAGCCAGATATGCTCATCTAAGACTTTAATGAATGCTCTCATTCGAATCGTCCAATATCTACAACTGCTTCTGTAAAAAAAAATGGAGGCACTAATGGCGACTAACTCATATAGATTAATTTATGGGTCAGGAATCGAATTGTGGCTCTGATACCAATTGAAAATATGAGGTTTGACCCAAATTACACATAGAGGGGTGAATAGGTGATAATGCGAAATTTAAAAAAAAATTAATAATTAAATAGCAACAAGTCACTTTTAATTATCTTTAAATGGTTAATCAATCAATTCAATTTTCCTATATTGAACCGTCGTAGTTATATGAAAACATTAGATAACTCATAGAATGATCATGGAGAAAACCGAACTAGATAAAAACTACAGGTACTTTGCCAATAAAAAATCTACTATAAACGAATTTAAACTTGCAGTCCATCAAACATGACTACTATTAGTACTTTTTAATCTCCTGACTGCAAATTTCACAGCCCTCCTAGATTGCTTGCCCCTGCACCAACTCCCGACTTTCTGAATTCCTTTATCTCCTATGGATCTATGAAGAACTTCGCATTCTCCAACAACAACTGGAACTCTAGTTTTTCCCTTGATTTTTACAATTGTGACAGATGATTATGAAGTAAGCAATTTGATATTTGGATTAAGTGGGTCTAATAATTTTACCGCCAAGAACAAACCAAATGATGAAGGTTGAAATCTATGGATGAATTTGATGAACAAGATATGAAGCAGTATGTGTTCTCTAAATACCTTAGAAAAAATTGCATGTATTTATACTGTAGGTTTAGGGTTGAATGGGTTGGATAAAAAACCTTAAAAATGCGAATTAAGATTTTCCGGATGACACTACCGTTCGAATGAGAGTTTAGCGACGTGTTGTTGCTCAAGCCGAGACAGTGCGATAAGTGAGCAACAATGTTTCTGTTTCTGCCGCTCGAGCGAAGTCAGGGCAACTGTCTAGCAAAATTATGTCGTCGTTTTTTCCTTCTTTCCATCTTCAAACCCTAGATCTAATATAACTCAACTTATAATATTTGCAACTTACTTCTTGACTTTTACATCATATTAAATCTAGTCATTTTTGTTCACAAACTTGCCAATTACATTAAAATCTAACATGATTCATATAACTTAATTAAGTCAAGTAGAGTGTGGCAGAATACTCTGAACCTATGTTAGTGTAAAGTTTGGAGAGTTTTTTCGACTGAAATTTTATAAAACACTTTATGAAATGTACGATGGTTCAAGGCTAAAATGGGCACAGTTATGAGAACTGAAACAGTTTAAGTAAGATGTTATGTGAGTATTGTTTTCTTGGTTTACAACAATGACTGAATAGTTCAAGACATTGTATTCACTAATGTAAATTCAATAGTATTTCACTAACGCGGGTTCAAAGTCAAAAGATACCTCTCCTGATGCGATGTATTTCAATTTTCTCTCTACTAGTGTCTATATTATTTGCATATCTCGTAATTTCCATTCATGTGGGAGATTGTTGGAATTAGATCAAATATTCAAATAGGTTCCGATAGTCAAATCAATCGAGTGAATATACTAACTTGCTCTGCTCGTTGAGTTGATGATCATAGTATATTTGAAATTTCAAAATCAATTTCGAATAAACGATAAATTATTGTCCATTAGGAGTAAAAACGAGAATTTAGCATATAGAACCGCCACTCGAACGATAGCCTAGCGTGCAACGAACGGCAAACTCCCTGCATGAAATATGTTGAATTTTTGGGCCTTTTTTTCTGGCCACAATCCCTCATCTTTTATAAGTTGGACACTCTTGGTGAACAAAATTCATTCCATATCATTTTCTTTTATTACCTTTTATCAGAACACTTCAAAATCATTGTTTTCTTGCACAAAAATCATAGTATAGTAGAGAGAAATTCTGTTTTGAGTTTGTTGTTACATTGAAGATTGAAGTATTTCTATTGCAAGGAGACTCCGTTGTATTTTGGGAGACGATTGTCAAGACTCTATTGTAGCATCTGCCTTGAGTTTTGCATTATTCATTTCTTTCATAAAATATCTGCAATTTTTGTTCTTTTCCATGTAAGTTTAGTTTGTTATTTTGTTATTAAGTTCCACTTTTGATTTGCAAAAAGTACACACACATACCCAGTAATATGTGATTTGACTTTGACTTATATTAAGATTAATCTCTACCAAACCAAAGCTAAGTGGTGATTTGTAGAGCTATCGAAATTTTGGGGTGTGACTAATTTGAACACAAAATGAAATGTTCAACTGAGTTTATGCCTTAACAAGCTAATCTAATATTTACGGGACGTAGTCAAAGGTATCAATTTTATCATTGGGCGAATATTCCAAGAGGACCATCGATCGACTTATAAATTCTTAATTTTTGTATTTTATTTTCTTGAAACTGTTTTCTTTTTTTCTAGAAGTTCGTCTTGTTGTTACTCACTCGACAATAATACAGGCACTTAGTATTTACTAAAAGCTATTAACTTGCCCTACAATGCTTCCCTTAATAAAATATAGTAAATGATAAGATTTTACAAACTATTGTCTATCTATTTCTAAAATATATATACCAAAAATTCAATTTGTTACTCCACAACTTTATTTATGGTGATTATATACCCACACATTTTTATAAAAACACAACATTTAAATTGTTTTAGGGGTCCTTGAACTTTATCTATTTTCACATTTAAAGTGTCTTGCACTTATTAAAACATGTAGTTTCAATATATTTAGCCTTTAATTATAATGTCAATAGATTGGATTGTGGAAAGAATGCATGAGGCATCCCAAGTAACCACCACCGCCTTGGACACTGAAAACCCATCAGAAGTAACTAACGGTTGGTTTACCTTTTATCGGTGAGTTATGTTGCCTCGGAGGTGTTTATCGATGAGGCAATGGAATGCAATATTTTCACATTAGAAAATTTAAGATGATGGAGGCGAAATGCTCCGACATAGGGGCCTCGAATTGCTTATGTGGAGGCCTAACATATTTCGATTCTCATTTGACATGGATACAGGGACGGACCCAGCAGTCTAGCCCAGCCCGGGCGGACGTTGACTGGTCAACGTCGACAATCAGCGATCGTGAGAGCGAAATCATTTATTAATATTTTGTAATATTAAAAATTATTCAAAAAATGATGTCTAAAATGACTCTTTTTCTCCTTTGTCCATAGCTCTTTCTTCTTTCTCATTATTTGTTTGGATCTATTTTTCCTATATATATATATATATATATCAAAAAATGATGTCTCAAATGACTCTATTTTTCTCCTTTGTCCATAGCTCTTTCTTCTTTCTCATTATCTGGATCTATTTTTTCCTCTACGTGTGAAGACTGTGAAGTCAAGAAATGAGANAGAGCGAAATCATTTATTAATATTTTGTAATATTAAAAATTATTCAAAAAATGATGTCTAAAATGACTCTTTTTCTCCTTTGTCCATAGCTCTTTCTTCTTTCTCATTATTTGTTTGGATCTATTTTTCCTATATATATATATATATATATCAAAAAATGATGTCTCAAATGACTCTATTTTTCTCCTTTGTCCATAGCTCTTTCTTCTTTCTCATTATCTGGATCTATTTTTTCCTCTACGTGTGAAGACTGTGAAGTCAAGAAATGAGATGTCCCCATTCGAAGACCCATTTTCATAAAATAAACCCACTACAAATCTTCTCATCCTCGTATAAATATACCCCTTCACCCTGGAGAAATCCCGTGTGCTCATCCTTGTAAAAGTGTGAGACCCTACATTTGGAATATATTTACAATCACTCACAATGATCGAAGGGTTGCCTCAATTATTCATATTCTGCTCAGTTTCCTCCAGTAGAAGTACCAAGGAATAAACGAAATTCCATTTACAACTCATCCCAGGCCAATGAGTTGGGCTCATTAATTGGGCCTTATTTTTTTTTAAAATAAGGCCCAAACAACTAAATTCCTGAAACATCATAAATTAGGGAAAAAAAAAGTAGCAACGGGTCTTCTTCTTCTTCTCCTTCCTGGCGGACGCCGACTCGACGGTGAGGATCTCAAGCTTCCGGCGGACCCAGGACGGGGTGCCGCAGGGGCTGGCCAGGTGCTGGGTCCGCCCCTGCATGGATATATATTAAAACTGCATCAACACGACAAGTCTTTTTCATTATAATGTTGGAGTTTGCTTTATAGAAATACTGTAATAAAAAATGTGTTCGTAACAAGGGTATAAGCATAACTCTTGACAAGCATGGAAGACTTCTTATGCAGCAAATTAACCGTCATTTATGTTTTATTTCTTGAGTTGAATAGATTATTTCAATTGATTTCGGTATGAAAATATGTTTTATTCCTCATGCAATGACGAATTGTCCTGAAAAAAAATTAATTAAAGAATTTTGATTATTCGTGATTCAAATGTTTTTGATTGCGAATAAACAGATGAGTGTTTTATGGAATTTTACTCTATTTGGCTTTCCTCTTCGGCTTTAGGTTATCTAAACATTTAAACCCGTACATGACAATTTTGCAACGAGTATTCCTTATCTGATTAATTTTACGAGTCAGATGTTGACTAGCAGCCATGTGAACATTTGGATAAAGTTAACGGAAGAAATTGATGAAAGGGCTTTTAAAATACATGCAAACCGAGGTTCCTTGTGACAAGTATATAGTAGCAGAAAGTTGTTGCACTCAATTACTTCAAATGAAGCAATTATTGAATGATTATGAGATTGAACAGGAACTATGTTTGTGTTTTGTGATAACACCAATGCCATTAATATTTCAAAAAATCGGATTTTTGACTCAAAGGCATTTCACATTGTAATTTCAGTTCTGCTAAATTAACTTTAATGTTTTAGTAGTATCTACATGTCTTCTTGATATGTTGGATTGTCTTGATTTATCATGCATGATTGAAATTAAATAATATTATATGTTTCTTCAATTGTCTATATTCTATACACAACTTTAACTGCTTTACTTATACTGTTTTCCACACATTTCATAATGGGTATTGAGTTATCTATTTCAGGAAATAGGTGCCCATTGAAATGAAGAATTTGTTCAAGTCAATTAGTTGTGTCATAGGTTTTTGAGTATGTAATTTATATTTGATTACTGTTTTGACTTTAGTTAGTAGTTTTGTCACAAAACGCCAAAGGGGGACCCTATTAGGTTTTTTATTGTAAATTGACAATTTTGTAAACAAATGGGACTGAAATGTAAAAGTTGTAAAAAGTCAAGGAGTTATATGCAAATATATAAAGTTAGGTTTTTAGGTTTAGGGTTCGAAGAATGGCAAAACAAGGAAAATATGGTGCGAAGTTTCGTTAGACTGTTGCCATGGATTGGTCGAGCGTAAAAAACAGAAACTCTCTCACTCGACCGTCGCTCTTTCTTTGTTCGAGCGATATCGTGTCGCTCGACTATCGCTGAGCCCTCGCCCAAGCGACAGTTTGTCCGAATTTTTTTTTTCGCGATTTAAAGGATTTTTCCCCTACCCATTCGTTTTATAACATACATATATATAACAAAACACCTCAGAACGTATTTTCACAAGGTTGCACATTAAAAGAACTTCATATGTGAGTATTCTTCATATTTCCTTTTCAACCTTCGTGCATTGATATTGTTTTGGTGAGAAAAACATCATATCCATAATCCAAATACCAAATAGTTCTCTCATCTATATGTGTCGGAGTTGTTGAAGATTGAGGGAAGTTGACTAGAGTTTTAATCGGTGAAGAATAGGGTGTTCTTCGTGATTAATAGGAGATAAACCACAAAGCTTGGAGTGTTGCAGGATATGACATACTGTATGTTGAATTATTGCTTTTCTTCTTATTTATATTATATGCAGTATTCAAACATAGGTTAAATTGATATGATTGAATAACCATATAGAGATAACAATTGGTGACTTGTTGTGATAACAATAATTTAAATTCCGCACAATATACCAATTCACCCCCTTCTAGGTATTGTTAGGGTTGAATTATGCGTTTTTCAATGCCGATTTAAAATTCCAATTTATCTACTTGTCCAGAAAATGTTGTCCGCCACATGCATCACAGATGTAGTGTTGGCAGCACATAATTGGCTTTTTTTGGCGAAATCCAATGATAGAATGCCATATTTGTCAAAGTATGTGTACATATTTTCTGTACATATAGCAAGACTCTTAAAATTCTCCCAATAAAGATCTTCTCAGTTTGAGACTAGTGTTGGAGTATAATCCTACCGATTTGATCTTTTTTCAGTGACAGTTTATGAAAGGTTGGAAAAATCGATATTTTAAAATTTTTTTAGAAATTGTAATTTGTGAAGTATTCTCAACCCACTAAATATTTTTTCCAATTCTTATAATTTTACTTACAAAACAGTTAGTTTCAAGCCACATATTTGTTCAAAAGTAACTTGTAAATAAAATATAATAATTAAAAAAAATTATTTATGTGAAAAAATGTTTTACAACTATAATATTTACTTATAAGCAACAAAAATAATTCTATTTAAAAAAGGCTTATAAAGTAAACAATACTACTAACAAAATAAAAAGCTGTTATAAAATTAAAAGTGATAGAACAAGAAGAGAAGAAAAGTACGTGTGTGTTTTATTGAGAAGAATGTCTCATATTTATAGGGTTCAAAATGAGAGTTATAATCAAATTAGAATGGACTCCTTTAGATTATTGATATATCAAGATATGACAAAAAAATCATCAATAATTATTTCATTATTTTAAAACACTCTTCTTTTGATGATTATTTGTACAATAACCATCTTGATAAAAATCTTATTTGATAAAAATTTAGTGGAAAAAATTAAACGTAGGGACAATGAGTATGATAGTTAAAGAATTTTGGATTATAAAGAAAATACTACCTTATTAAAATCTTGTCTAAAAATATTAGTGGAACAAAATATATAAGGAAAAATAGTATAGCTACTCTCCTTAATGGTAATTACTGAAAATTGTTGAATTGACACATTTTAATCTAGTGTTCCAATTTCTTGAATGTAAATGTGAACAATGCTTTTGTGAATAAATAATCCATGTCAATGGAACGAGTTTGTTGAATATTAATATCACTATTCTTCTAAACCTCATGTGTATACAAGAATTTTGGACAAATATTATTCGTCGTCTCCTTTGATATAGTGCTCATTTGAGTTCTGCAATAAAGCTACATTATTTTCAAACAAAATTATTGAACTATCTTTTTTGAAGTCAATTCAAATTATGCTTGGATATGATGGGTTATGTTTGTCAACCATACACATTCGACTTACTTCGTGCTATACAATAATTTCAAAATAGTTTGAAGATATTGCGATCAAGGTTTGCTTCCTAAATCTACACGATATGGTTGTTCCTCAGTGTGTAAATACATATTATGTTTGTGATTTAGCTTTATGTGGGTAAGAAAAATACCACCATCTACACATCTTACTAAAGATCTCGAATTTTAGAATAAAATAACCACTAATCAATAGTACCTCTTAGGTAACAAATGTGTTACAATTTCTTTGAGTTGCTATGGAGCTATAAGTTGCAGTGGCACTTATAGAAAAGCCGATGTCGGGTCGAGTACAATTTTCAATATAGGTTAATGTTCCAATAGCATTAAAATATGATATTTTACAATCAAGAACTTTTCGTCATTTTTAAGTGAGCATAATGAATATTTTTCACATCAAGTGATCGAACAACTATAAATGATACCAATGGATGTGAAAGCCCAAGAATCTAACCAAAATGAGGGAGGCGAATTGGCTCTTAAAACATTTTCGAAGAATTAATATAAATTCAAGCAATTAAAGACTAAATAGATTAATTCAGATAATAATCACAAATATAAAATAGATAAGTAAAAGGGATAGAGGATGCAAACGATGTAGTTATGGAGGTTCGATCCCAAACACGATCTATGTCATCTGTTACCAAACTCTCCGTCACGAGCAAAGCCTTTTTCATTAGATGGATTGACTTATGGTGCAATCCAACCCTTTACAAAACTTTCGGTGACTTACAAAAAAGGAGCACCAATCCTTTTACAACGTTGAGCTTTCTAGGACCTCAACACGGCCCACAATTCAAATGAATTTACAAATGAAATATTGATAAATTCAAAGTTAAACACAAGAAGTGAATTGGGCTAACACTTTGATAGATAGCAATGAATGAAACTCAAGAGTTAGATTTAAAAAACTTTGATGAATGAAATGATTTTCAAAGTTGAGACAATCAAAACTTTTTCAAAACAAGGATAATTTGATTATAATAAATAAGATGGGAAATCAATACAATTCTAGCTCACAAGAATTTCAATTGAATTCTTTAAAGTTGTTATCATAAATGAAAAGTGAGTTCATATTTATAAAAGTGAAAAAGGTCAATTTTTTTGTCAAACCGGATGACCAGTCTGATTGACCGTCAATTTTCGGATTACCAATATAGACGTTTGTACAAGAAAAATCAGAGTCAGAACGGTCAGATTTAGGACCGTTGGGGATTTTTGATCGACCGCTAATTTTGTCTGGTCGACCGTCACTCCAGTCGGTCGACTGCCCAATAGTTCGGTAGTCCTTGTTTTGACGTCGTTTCTTCTGCTTTGAGAGTTTTGAAAAGCATGGTATTTTGGAGAGTATCTTTTCACTAACTTTTCAAAATAAAAATATTTTACAAGTCCAAAAGTTACTTTTAAAAGTCATTTTTCACTTGATCAAATTATCGTATTCGAATCGCTTTTTAATGCATGAAATGGTATTGAGCTATTGTCATGCATGTCGTATATTAAAGTGTTAGTATCTTCACATTTCTAGCTAAAAAAATAAGTATTTCATCTTACTGCAAAGTTTGGCTCTTAATTTCTTGAATGTGGCTTTGATCTTGACTTTCTTCATGAGTTCGATTTGTCATGATAGCTTTTGATCTTTTGACGGCCATTGATCAGTTTTCCTTTGTGTGCGTTGAAAGACTATAATCAGTTGAATTCAGCCCGTTAGTAAATAAGACCAACTTGTTAGTTATAATCAAAAGTTCGAGGTTGTAGATTAATGATAGGTCAACATGATGTGCTTTATCGATACAAAAATGGTTTTAAGACTTTTTAGTATATGAATATTGATCGACAAATAATCATTATAAGAAATGTTCAAGTTGCAATCCAAGATGTGGAATGAAAGTAATTGGGCACGCATCCATCATATGACAAAATATATTGTGGATCTCTATCAATAATCAATCTAGGGGAAAAAAAATGGAGACATTTTTTTGTTGATTGTGATAGTCCAACTGATATGACTTATCCGAATGTCTCCGATTTTTTTACCGATCGAAATGAAAATATTGAACATTTTGATTGAAGGCGATGTGATGAAAGATATAGATTAGTTTAGTTTCAATATTTTATATTTCCTTTTGTTTTAGAAATTTAGTTTGAGATATGTTTTTATTTTCTTTGAAATTTGAAACTTCAATATGCATTGTTTATTTCATAGTTGATATTGAATTATGTTTCCTTATTTTGATTATAAATTCAATTTTTAAAAAATATTTATTTTATTTTAATTATGATAAATTGTCAAGCCATCTGTTTAGTTGACTACATATTTATTTTTCAAGGCAAAATATATTTTTGGACTTAACATTGACTCAATAATGTTAATACGATATCATGTGCATTGAAAATTGTTGAAAACTCCGGAAGAGCTTGTATAATATTATCAAACTTTTTTCTCAAACTTTGATAGTGCAATGGGAATAGTTGCTCCACTTAAAATTCCATAGAAGTAACAGAGTTCATCGGTTGAAATAAAAATACTCGATATTTATTGAGATGACATGCTAAAAAGGTGTAATAGGTGACCCCCAAAACATGTCCATCTATCACCATACCTACAAAGGACGAATAGAGAGCCACCGGTGAAACATCGCAAGCGATTCTTTAGGGTTGTATTCTGCTGCTGTATGACCTGCGCCCTACAAAATAAAATAAACTTTCATTTCTAGTTTTTCTTAAATCGTTGTGAGAAAGAGCATAGTCAAACTTTTCTTGCCTTCACTGTAACAAATGTTAGAAAGAATTCGTTCTTCTTGTACTTCTCTGTGTATCTACAAAATACAAAGTTATTGCAATTTTCAGAATAATACCAAGATATATAGTGTGTGCGTGTGCGTGTGTGTGTGTAAGATCAAGAAATGAAAACCAACCCTGCGACTTGGCCATCAACATTCCATGGTCTCCAATCTTCAGAAACAGTCATATTGAGACTGCGAATCCATTTTAAAGGACCCAGATAAGGTGCAACCATGTCATGATCTCCGCTAGAAAGAAAAGAAGCATAGTTAGAAAAAATATATTAATTTACATAAATGTATAGTTACTTAAATATACAAATTTTGACAAATGTACAGTTACTTTTTTTTTTTGTTTAACGATAAGTCACAGTTTCAGTTTAACAAAGAAACTAATATTACTTATATATTAAAACTTCGAACGCTTTCTTGCTGAAAATCTTATAATACTGAAGAGCACTTTCTACATCCTCTTCATAGGATAAGCTGTGGTTGCATCTCGTCCAGTCTGTTATCGTTCCCTGGAGATCAAAATACAAGATTACCCTAGAGATTTTAATAAAATATACAACTTTTCTTTTTGTTGATAGCTAGCCAATTGTAAAGCATGCTGAATCTTTAATCTTTTGCCATTTGACATACCTTTCTAGTATGAAGAGCTTCTTGGACAGTCGGATCATTCGCCCAAACATAACATGTTAGATAATTTTGAGGCTGTGCAAAAGAAATTTGTGCATGAAAAACTGAGCGTACTTGGGTAAGATAAAAATGATTTACCGAAAAAGTAAGTCGTAATTTACTTTTTAGGAAAAAAAAAAAAAAACTTTTAAGCAAACACGTGTGTGTGTGTGTGTGTGTGTGTGTAAAATAGAAGATTAATTGTGTTACGCGACACCACAGTCGATCAGATGCTGGGAGAACGAGGAGGTCAATTGGATCATCTTCTTGAAATGTTTGAGCCCATCCAAACTCATCTGATTTTGGAGCTATGTATTTACATTTTGGTTCCAATATGTGAGGTGGATTTACTTGGTTTATACACTGCATTATTTGATCATATCACGAAACTTCTTTAGGGTTTATGACCATAATTAATGTTAAAGGATAAGAAAAGTAAAATATGATTCAAAATATTACCTCTTGGATAGATTGAAGGGCATAAAGACATCGCAAATTATTTGGATCAGGATTGTAATACTTTCCATCACAGCTAACTTTTGCTAACTGAAAATGTACCAATTAATTAAATGATATAATATGCAAAATGCTTCATTTTATCGTCAAAATAGTTAAAAAATAAATAAATTGAACACCTCAAAATATTCATCTGATATAAGTGCCATTCGGTGAGCATATGGAATTCGTTCATTATAATCAATGTTTGGATCCGTTAGTCCATTACCGATGATGTATCCCTGTTCCCATTTTGAAGGTACTCAACCATTAACGCGAAATATGTAGAAGAATTGGCAAATAAAAATAAGGAGAAATTCATATATTTGTGTGAGCTAATCAATACTTGGAAGGACATTCGTGGCTCAAGTCCTGCTTCATTTCCTGCATTACAATCAAGATTAACAACTTAATCCGTTGGTGGACAAAACAAAAAAAAATCAAATAAAATTTTGTAAGCTTCGTTTTTTTCTTTTCAATATATACTACCTTGTAATATTTCCATCACAATCATGGGAACAAGTTTGCCTCCATAAGATTCACCCGCAACATAAAGACGATTTCTGATAAACATTGGGTGATTCAATAACCACTGCAGTATTCTCATATATTGTTAGTTCACTAACCTTAGAAAAATGTGGTTGAGTAGATATAGATTGAAATGTGTAAGAACTACTAGTAAGTCCCACATCAAACTTCATTTATATTTCCTCAATTAATGATGTTGACCTACCTTCCTGAGAAATGTGTAATTATCTTTTGAAGATTTGGAGTCTGAGGAAGAATAACCATTTGAAGTGTTTGCATACGAAAACCCGGTGCCAACTGGCCAATCTATGAATATAATATTGGCAACCTGAAATTCATGTAACTATATTACAATGGTATTGAGCTACTAAAGACATACATACATGACTTCAAAAATGCATGGAGTGAGAGATTTTTATGACCTTGGTCCATGAATATGGATTTCGTAGAATAGATGGTAAGCTTCCATCAAAATCTGCCACATCAAAAGCTAAAGGACCTGCACAAAAGAACACTAGTTGGTGTGAGTATAATAAAAGTTGAATTTATCAATTATAAATAAAAGTATTTTTCTTTCTTCCTCTGCAAATATTGCTGATTATATATGCTAATTTCTATCTGGGAAATTGTTTATTTGGAGAAAAATGTGTAAAAAATTGGACCGCTTAATTATTGGACACCTTAATTCACTGAAATAGTAATTTCAGTCTCTTTAATGGACTGATATATAAACATCGAAACACTAAGTTCAAATTATGCATCTTAAGAATACATAATTGATGAAAGTGTGTAAGCATTGCAGGAATTCCCTTTTCAATATTTAGTTAAATCATGCTACATGAACATCAAGGTTAACATAAAAGTTGAAATAGTATCATGTGGCATTTTATCAATCGACAGTTTAAAATAGAGTCAATTTTTTTACTCAATCATCTACTACCACATACAATTATGTTAAGCTTCCATAACTAGAAACTCTAAACCTTTTTTCGCACTTCACAGTTGCAGAAACCCATAGTAAAAAAATCAAATTATGTTTCTGGCTCTAGTTATATATATGGTCAGCTTAAGGGATTTGAAATTAAATCAAAATCTGAAAAATTTTGTCTAATGAAAAAACCACTTTATAGTTTGAAACAAGCCGCTGGACAATAATAGAAGAGATTTAATTCATATATTAAAACTTTGGGTTTCGTTAATAGCAATTTTGATTCCAGTTTCTTTTATAAAGGTACAGGTGGTTCTAAATCTATTTATTTGTTACTTTATGTTGATGATATGCTACTTGCCTGTCATGATAAAATAGAAATAGATAAAATCAAATGAAAGTTAAAATCTAAGTTCGTAATTAAAGATCTAGGTCAAGCTAAGTGAATTTTAGATCTGGAAACTAAAAGAGAAGGAAAGAAGTATACTCTTTATGTGAATCAATTTTCATATAAGACTATAGTGTTGAAAAACAATCTGTGTCTGGTTGTAATTTTTCTACCTCTTGCAAACCTTTTTAAATCATGAAGTGAACAATCACCTAAAACATATGAAGAATTTGAAACAATGAATAAATTACCTTATGCTAATACTGTTGGATCTAATATGTATCTGATGATGTGTACTAAGCCTAATTTGGCTCATGACAAAGTGTTCTAAGAAGATTTATGGTAAATCCAGGTGAGCCACAAATTGTTGTAAAATGGATGTTGAGATATTTGAAAGGCTCATCTGAATTAGGTTTATGCTTAAAAGATGTAATTAATGAATATTTTTGAAGGGCTACACAGATTCTGACTTAACAGGTAAGATCAACATCTTCCTATATCTTTACTCTTTGTGATGGGTGCATTATTTGAAAATTCCAAATGCAAAAGATTGAAGCTCTATCATCTACTGAAAGGCAGTTTATATAACAGCTTGTGATATTGCGAAGATGGACAACGGTTAAGGAGCTTGTTAAAGGATATTAGTTTTGTTTATGAAATTATCACACTATGTGCTATAATCAAAGTGCAAATCGTCTTAATAAGAATCATGTGTATCATGATAGATCTAAACATGTTGATATTACATATATGAATGATAAAGGTATGATTACACTAGTTAATATTCTTACTGAATTCAATCCTTTTGACTTTGGTACCAAAGTTCTTCCCTCAAATAAATTCAAAAATTATTTAAAATTTTAAAATGTTACTTGAAAGGTCTAATGTTTATAATCACAATCAATTTAGTTTTATCCTAAGATGCACGGATAATTATAAACTTGTTACGTACCCGTATTTGATACGTATCCTAGTTTGGATGCTCTCTGATACCCTCTAACACGTACTGTATATACTTTTTTATTATTTATATATATTTATATTTTTAAAATTTTCAATACATATTGGATACATATAATTTTTTAGTTATTTACATTTTTAAATTATTTTCAATATGTATTCGATGCATTAGGACACGTGAATAAGAGTGTTACTGGTTTCAAACTCTTTTCAAACTCATTATTATTGATTATAGAATGAAAAAAAAATTACTTATTGTTATAATCAATAACTTATTAAATATTAATAATATTTGTTGGAAACACATAATTAGCGTTTTAAAATAATTAACAACTAAACTTTTTATTTGAAATAAACTATATTATTTAATCACGTAATACATGTGAAATCGTGTAAATAGTTAACAAATATATTTTTATTTTTGATAATAGATAGTAGCTAGTATTAAATAATTGGAGTAGATAGTCTTATGTGCACTCTATGAGAATTAATAAAATAACTGCACAACAATCTCAAGAATTGATTTTCATTCATAACAATTTGTGTATTTTATCAAGAAAGTTAGACATCTATCCTTAGATAAGCTAGTGTTGGAATCGTTATTTTTAAGGATAATGAAAGAAGTTGATGTTGAAGAAAATAAAGTTACGACAATTTAGGATTAAAATAAAATTTTTAGTATTTATTTTATTTTTATTATTATTCTGTATTGATGTTTTTTTACATTAATGAAATTATGTTGAATTTTATAACATGTATTTG
>CAIGRL010315343.1:0-13510 GCA_903798325.1 Fraxinus xanthoxyloides
TTTCCACTTAAAGTCGAAAAATCACATGTATTACCATCAAATATTAAACACAATCCTCAATTTGTTAGTCTAACACACACACACACACACAATCATATGTTACGTCAATTCATGCCAAAATAATTTAGATGATATTAACAATTCAAGTTACCAATTGCATTGCAAAGTAGTCTCATAAATCACACTATTTTTCGAGTCCAATTATAAATGTCAAAATCATCCAATTGTTGTTATCATTCTTAAAATGTATTTTCCATGTCTAAGAGATAATTAATGGACATGTAAAGGTTGAAATTGTGCAAACTACCAAATTGGGCAGAAGTTGTTTTATTACATTATAGTCGTTACCATGTCCTATTTCATACATCTTTTCGCAACCTTAATCACATTGAATCCTTTCAAAAATTTAAACACATTTATATAACATATATTGAAGATAATCATGTCATGAATTCACCACAAATACAGGGTCTTCAGCCTCAAGTTGAGTCCTTTTTACAATACGATGAACCCAGCCGTTTCTGGTGATGGTCTTAGATTTCCATTACTTATTATGCCACCAATCGGTTCATAACATATTAAGGATCGTTTCTATATCTTACCACTCTTGTATCCAAACGTTCAAAGTGAAAATATGTGTTCCATTCAAAATATTATATAACACCAAAGGCGAAACAAGTAAAATCCAGCAACTATGCAGTTTTTGTCCTTGTTCGTTTCACTCAATATATGTCCAACAACTTTCTTTCTTTTTACCATAATAAAATCCCCAATATAATATCAAGAAATTTCAGAGGTTCACAAGATTGTAACACCGTAAGAAAACAATGAAACAACCTTCAAAAAACAATGAATCTTTGTCTTTATCACCTTTTGATCTTGTCCATTATGATGTACGTGGGCTTGGCCCTATTCCTAGTAAGGGACTCTTGGTATTTTGTGTTCATATTATACATGGCTTTATCTTTTATATGATTGATCTGAGTTGCTAACTGTATTTCTCCATTTTAAGTAGATAAAAATTTAGTTTGGTCTCACCATCAAAATACTACTATCTGATAATGCCATAGAGTATATATCTACCTCTTTTCTTAACACCCTTAAAAATGATGACACTCCTTCTCATCGATTTTGTCTTTGTGCTTACCGGCAAAATGGTTGTGCAGAACGTAAATACCTTCATATTCTTGACGCTTTAAAATCTCTTCTCTTCTCTGTAACGACCCAATTTTTTTAAAATTTAAATCGCTACCAAAATTATTTATAAGAAAATGTCAAATTTTATTTTCATCTACACACCTTATATGATTCACCAATTTTATACTACTAAGTTGCACATTCTTGAAAACTCAAATAAAGTTGGATTATTGGCTAATAAATTTCGTAATTTCACACTATTGAAAAATTCTCGTTTGAAATAATCGATCAGTTTAAAGTTTTATAGAGATCTATAATTAAAATAAAAACAATTCATTAATCAAGTTGTCATAGCACCATCAAATGACAACTCAGCCATATTGACGGCACACACAGACACACACATTCTTAGTGTACAGAAAATTTTTATCTGTCAAATTTACAGACCACTCACAACACATGTGGGACCTGCATTTTTTGGAATATTTTATTGACAATGGGACCCACATCCATGTGACAATCTGGTGGAATTCTGTGAAATGTTTTCTGTTTGCATGCATTTTCCCTTCATAAAATATGCGGGTACAGTTAGCAAAAAAAAAAATAATAGATTATTTAATATTTTCGTTCACATACGAATCTAGACTCCCACATGTAAATGAATATATAGCTAGGCACTTTAGCAAAAGCATAAACGATCTCTCTAATTTTTTATAGGTCTGTAGAGTCTATTATTTTAGGAAGCATCATTTGTATATGCTTGCATATATTTTACATTTATTTCTGCATAATCGATTGTAAATCAAACTTTGTTATCACGAATGTAAAATAACATTTAAGGGATACATAATCACATAAATCTTATTTGTTATCCCCAAATGGAAGTCGATATAGTAATAAATTAAAGGTAAACATGTCTTAAATTTTTAAATAAAGGTTCTTATGAAATAAATTGAGAAATTATTGAAATTAAAAGATGTCTAATTACACCAGATTGTTTTAACGTGTCTCATAAATTCTGGCACCACGACTGCAATTCATCTTCGGCCAACCAACGCCCCGATCTAACCTGTGAGTAGGGAAAATGATGAGTACTTGGGAGTACTCAGTAGGACACGAATAATGGTGCAATCCCGAATAAAATATTAAATTCATTCGTCAAGAAAAATCATAACGTCATCATATATTTAGAAAACCAGTAAGAGCTCAATACATATCATATCATATCTTTGATACTAGATGGTGATATCATACATATTATAACATATCTTTAACTTTCATAAGTATAATAATCCATCAAGATGAAAGAAAATAATTTAAATAGGATAAAACAACTGCACCTCGATATTCTACCTTGATCATTAAAAAGGATTGTTGGAAGAGAAGAAAAAGAAGAAATTCACGTTCCCAAATCTTTAATTTCTACTTGCTATCACAATAATATGTATTTGTATTTTCTCTTTCTTTTCTTTTTTCTTCTTCTCGGGTAGATAATGATTATGTTTTGTAAGGTATCTAAAATTGGAAAGGGAAATTAAATTTGATAGGATTAAAATATGCAAAGTACCTTGTTTTCCCCTAAAAAAGTCCGAATCTCGAAATTCATACAATCAAAATTACTACACTTCATATCCAAAAGACACATGGCAAGCTATCTTATCAATTCCCAAAATCAAAGCATCAAAATCGTTTTTCCTTCCTATTCAACAAACACGTGGCATGCTATCAATAAAAAACCCCGAATTCAAGTAATTAAATAATATTAAAGTACAGATACATTTCTTCAACTCTACACACTGCTCCATAACTCTCTTTTTTTTCTTTTTCCCTTTTTTATTATTTTTTCAAAAAATCCCTATATAAAAGAACTAGTTAACTTTGGTCTCGCTTATCCAAATTAACTTTTTCTCGAGCCAACTATGCATGATTAATTACGATCTATTTAACGAGTCTAATATCCATATACTTATCATTTCTCCATCAATATCTAAATATTTGACACATATAAAAATGAAATTTAACACATATACACTTTATTCCCTAACTTTCCAATATATTAAAAATATAGCATACAAAATAATTGATTCTATTCTATGAAATTTTTCGGGACTTTACATTCTCCCCTCCTTAAATATTTTTGCCCTAAAAAATTACATTGGTCAATCGAAGAGTTCTGGATACTTGATTTTAAGCTCCTCTTCCTTCTCCATAGTTTACTCGTTAAGTCCATGATTTTGCCATTTGACCTTGACTAGGGGGACTTCTCTGTTTTTTAGTCGATGCACTTTTCTATCCAAGATCATTGTCGAGATTTATTCATATGATAAATCTCTTCGTACATCCAATGTCTGATAACCCACCACGTGATTAGGAGCATGAACATATTTTCTAAGTATCGAAAAATGGAACACGTCATGTACTAGTGCGAGTTCAGGTGGTAAATCAAGTCGATAGGCCACAATGTCAATCATTTGAAGAATTTCAAAAAGTCCTATATATCGTGGTCTCAACTTCCTTCTTACCAAATATCAATAAACCCTTCATTGCTGCTGCTACTTTCATAAAAAACTTTGTCACCCACTTGAAACTCCAAATCATTTCTTCTACCATCAGCATAACTTTTCTGTCTGTCTTGTACTGCCTTTATTCTTGCTCTAATTTCATCAACGGCCTCAACTTTTCATTCAATAACTCAGGACCCAAAACTCTATTCTCTCCAACATTATCCTAATGGATAGGAGATCTGCATTTCCTACCATAAAGAGTTTCATATAGGACCATGCCTATAGTAGCCTAGAAGCTATTATTGTAAGCAAACTCCACTAACGGTAGATGTGTCTCCCAACTGCTGCCAATAACCAAAACACATGTCCTCAACATATCTTCAAGAATTTGAATGGTTCTTTCTGATTGTCCATCCATCATGGGTGATAAACAATGTTAAATTTCAATTTCTTCCTCATGGCTCCGTGTAAGCTTTTTCAAAATTGTAACGTGAACCTCAGGTCTCTTTATGAAACAATGGTGACTAGAACTCCATTCAATTTGACTATTTCTCTGTAATATAACTGTGTGAATTGTTTCGTAATAAAATTTACTTTGATATGCAGAAAATGGGTAGACTTCCTCAAACGATCAACTACTACCCAAATAACATTATGACCTCCTGCTAATCTCGGTAAGTCCACCACAAGTTCCACCGCTATGTGTTCTAATTTCCATTCTGGAATATCCAACGGTTTCAACAATCCTAATGGCTTTTGATGTTTTACCTTGACTTGCTGATAGACAATACATTTATCTACGAACGTACTGATTACTCTCTTTATGCTTCTCCACCAAAATGTATTTCAGAGATCTCGATACGTTTTCGTACTGCCATGATATGTAACATACGGAATGGAATGAACCACTTCCAATATCTCGTTTCTTATACTTTCATCATTTGGTACACACAACCTTCCTCTAAAAGTCAGCGCATTATTTGCAGATACTTCAAACCCTATACGTTTGTTTGAACCAACATCAGCCTTAATTTTTTGTAGGAATGGATCATTGTCCTTTTCTTCCTTGATTCGATCCCGAAGAGTTGGTTGAATCATAAATGCTTTTATTGTTGTTGTAGCCTGAGCGGTGGCGTGATGACTTCCAATATTAGTTTCTCAAAGTCCTTTACCAAATGTTCTTGTACAACTGCGATCCCGTCTTCCTACTTAAGGCATTTACGACCATGTCAGCTTTACTTAGATGGTAAAGAATTGTATAGTCGCAATCTTTCACTAACTCCAACCATTTGCTCTATCTCATATTCAGTTCCTTTTGTGTGAAAAAGTATTTGAGACTCTTATGGTCCGTATAGATTTCACACTTCCCTTTGTACAGATAATGACGCTATATTTTTAAAGTGTGAACTACCGTGCAAGTTCCAAGTGTGCGTAAGATAATTATGTCCATACTGCTTCAATTGTCTAGATGCATAAGCAATCACCTTTCCATGTTGCATTAGAATGCCTAAACCTGCTTGGAGACGTCGCCATAAATTACAAACCTATCCGAACCTTCAAGTACCGTCAATACATGAGTTGAAACTAATCTCTTCTTGAGTTCCTAAAAATATTTTTCACACTTTTTCGTCCACTGAAACTTCACCCCTTTTCTAGTCAACTGAGTCATCGGATCTGCTATTTTCAAGAAATCCTTAATAAATCTCCTAAAGTAGTCAGCCAGTCCCAAAGAAACTGCGAATTTCACCTAAACTGGTCGATCTAAGCCAATTTATTAATGCTTCAACTTTAACTGGGTCTACCTCAATACCCTGGGTGGTAACCACGTGTCCAAGGAAACCTACTTGATCGAGTTAAAACTCGCACTTCTTGAATTTGGCAATTTCTTTTCTCAAAGTCTCGAGTACTACTCATAGTTGTTTCTCATGCTGCTTCTTATCTTTAGAGTACACGAGTATATAATCAATAAATACTATGATGAACTGGCCTAATTACTGATGGAACACCTGGTTCATTAAATCCATAAATACAGCTGGAGCATTGGTCAAATCAAAGGGCATGACAGTTAATTCATAATGTCCTTTACGAGTCCTAAAAACAGGTTTCGGTATGTTGTTTGTCTTAACCTTTAGCAGATGATACTCTGACCTCAAGTCGATCTTTGAAAACACCCTTTGCATCCCTTAATTTGTCGAATAACTCTTCTATTCTTGGAACCAGGTATCTATTTTTGATAGTCAGATAGTTCAACTCTCGATAGCCAATGCACATCATCATACTCCCATTTTTCTTCTGCACAAAAAGTACTGGAGCACCCCAATGAGATATATTCGGTCGAATGAAACATTTTTCAAGCAACTCGTCCAATTGTAACATCAATTCTTGGAAGTTCTTTTGGTTCCATTCTGAAAACCAAGTCAATTGTAAATTTCACTTGCCTATCTAGTGGAATTCCAGGTAGTTCTTCTGGGAATACATCTGTAAAGGTAGTAAAAATTCTTCACTCCAATAGAGTAAGACACCTCCTACATATTTTAATAATTATCATTTTTTCTACTATTTACATTCTTTATGAACCTCGCTGGTATTGCGAGGCCAGTTCTGACCTTCTTTGGCAAAAGGCTATGTCTGACGAACTCAGGCCCTCCTCAAAACTCGTACATGGAACTTGGTTAATTTGCTTCCCGATAAGTTAATAGTAGAATGTAAGTGGGTGTACAAGATTAAGACATGGGCTGATCAATCAATCGAATGACACAAATCGTCTTTTGGCACAGGGATCTACCCAAGAGTATTATATTGACTATAAGTGGACTTTTGCACCTATTGCATGACTTACTTCTTTTAGATCCTTACTTGAAATTGCAAGTACTCGGAAGGGGAGAACATGTAGAACACTTGATCACATTCGACGTATTCCATACGTGAAGAAGAATTTTATTTCGTTAAGTACTCTTGATTCAAAATTATACACATTCTCTAGATGAGGTAGAGTCTTGAGGGTTCAAAAAAGTGTTCGTATTGTATTGGAGTGGTGGAAGAGATCCCACTTATACATCTTGCAAGGTTGGGCAGAATTTGTGAAAAAAGTCAGCACATATTTAGTACCATGGTAGAGATTCAGTTCGGTACTGTACGTTTGGGATTTGGTGCGAGTCTATGGAAGAATACTACTCAATCGAGTTTGGAGGATATGGAAATTCTGCTTTGCCACCATTATCTGCAACTTGATCGTATTCAAGTGCTAGGGATATACTCAATGGATATAGGTACGTGGATGTTGATTTGGTTGCACATGCTTTTAGCGTTTTTAAAGGTGTTGAGATTAGTCAAGGGTCTTCTATGAAAGCATTAGGAGTTGATTCTGCTACAGGGCGTACTTCGACATTATTCTATAATTTGTAATTCTTTGTGAATTTTTGGGAACCCTGATGTTTGAGTTCATGTATCCGTGTTGGATACCGTGGAAGATGATGAGTATTTTTGTGTTGAAAAAAGTTTTGTTCTTGTTGAAGAGTTCGGGTTTCTTGTTGCAGTTGAATTTATTTTTTCGAGTGGAGAAAATTTTGGAATTTCATCCGTTGCATTAGAATTTGTGTTAAAGTGGAGATTTCTATTGTTTCATTTATTCTACGTGATTTTTTATTTTGTTTTCATCTTTGTGGTATTTCTAGGGTTTGCATGCACCCCTATAAATACTAGATTTTTTTTTCACAAGTTTTGTATTATTGAAATATAGAATAATTGTGTAGGTAAAGTTATTGCATTTGTTTTCTTCATATTAGTAGATTGAATAAAACACTTTGTTCATCTACCAATTAATTATTTGTCATTTTATCTTGTTGTTTGTTTGTGATCATATACTTCATAGCATGTCATATAAATTACCTCGATCCGTTTCATTTTCCAACAAGTGGTATCAAGTCTATTGGTTGTGATTTGTTCGAGGTTTTTGTTATTGATGATAGCCATGAAGTATGAGATTCCGCTCCTGGATCACAATACAAGATTTTCGTTATGACAAGTGAAGATGCCAGTTGTACTCGTACACATAGATTTGGATGATACATTTTTGGGATTTGATAAAATACTCACAACTTGGACGAAGGAGGAAAAACAACATAAGGATCTAAAGGCACTTTCATAGATCTATCTTCATCTCTCTAATAATATTCTTCAAGATGTTTTGAACGAGAAAACGGCAGTTACATTGTGATTGAAGTTGGAGCAATTATGCATGACTGAAAGCCTAACAAACAAATTGCATCTGAAGCAGAGGTTGTATGGCAAAAGGCGTGTTCAAGGTGATCGTCACTGATTTGGAAACTTAGAGGTCAATGATGATGAAGAAGATTGGCCTTAATCCTTTAATGTTCTTTGCCTCATTCGTTTTCTTCTTATAGAGATACGATATTATCTCTCACCATTAAAGATGAATATGATGCCTTGTTTTCAAAAGAGAACCTAGTTAGATCTTAGTCCAAAGATGGAGAAGGCCTTGTTGTTTATGGTGATCGAAGAAGTGGTAAGTCGAGGTCAAATTTCAGTAATCGAGTTTATTATTGCAAGAAAAAAGGACATATTAAGAGAGATTGCGATAAATTGCAAAACAAAGGTCATTTGACTGCGAGTCATGGCACGTAATCAAATTCTTCAGACAAGATCAACATAGACAAGAACTATTTAAGTGATAGAGATATTTTGACGATTTCTGATATGGAATCCAAACCTGACGAGGAGCGGATTTTGGATACAGCTTATGCGTCCCATATGTGTCACAATCAAGATTTGTTTGAAACATATGAAACACAGACACAAGGTGTTGTTGTCATGAGTAACAACGAACATTGTCGGGTAGCTGATATTAGTATAGTCAGATTGAAGCTAGTGGATGGAACATGTAGAAAACTTGATTACGTTCGACATACTCCGAACTTGAAAACTAATCTCATTTCATAGAGTACTTTTGATTCAAAAGGTTACACATTCTCTGGATGAGGTGGAGTCTTGAGTGTTCGGAAGGGTGTTCGTGTTGTATTGGAGGGGTAGAAGAGGTCCTAGTTATACATCTTACAAGGTGGTCAAAATTTGTAAAGAAAACTCAGCACAAATTTAGTATCATGATAGAGATTTAGTTTAGAACTGTACCTTTGAGATTTGGTTCAGGGTCCATATTGAAGAATACAACTCGGTTGAGTTTGGAGATCGTAGATGTTGATTCGGTTGCACATGCTTTAAGTGTTTTGAAGGTGTTGAGACTAGTCAGGAGTCTTCTATGAAAGCATTGGGAGTTGATTCTACTACAGGATGTACTTCGACACTATTTGGTAATATTTAATTCTTTGTGAATTATGGGGAACCCGATGTTTGGGTTCACATATCCACGTTGGATATCGTGGAAGAAAACTATTTTTGTGTTGGAGAAAGTTTTTTTGTTGTTGAAGAGTTCGGATTTTTCATTGCAATCGGATTTATTTTTTCAGGTGTAGAAATTTTGGAGCTTGGTTTGTTGCATCGAAATTCCTATCAAGGTGAAGATTGTTGAATTTTTATTTTTTTTTTACCCAAAAGGTTTGATTTTTGAAAAAATATTTTTTCCTTCTTTCCATGTGATTTTATTGGGAAAATATTGTTTCATTATTCCACGTGAATTTTTTTCTTGTTTCCATCTTTGTGCTATTTCTAGGGTTTGGCACGCACTCCTATAAATACTAGACTCTTTTCATAAGTTTTGTATTATTGAAATATAGAATAATTGTTTAGGCATAATTATTATATTTGTTTTCTCCATATTAGTCAATTGAATAAAATACTCGTGTCAATTAATTATTTGCCTTTTTATCTTGTTATTTGTTTGCGATCATATATTGTGTCATATATATTACCTCGATCCGTTTTATTTCCCAACAGTTATGAAGGCATGTTTTGAGCCACCTCCCTCAAAATTCGCATGGACTGAAGTAAGGGAAATTCATGTCAAGGAGAACACAACTACGAGTATCCAAGATTAGCTTAAATGGATCTAAACAAGCACAAAATGGATACAACAACTTCATTTAGCTTTTATTGTCATTTTCAAACTTGAACTGCACTGTTAGACTCGGTCTAGAATTCATGACTTTTAGTCATGCTGGTCTTTACTTTTGTAGGATCAATTTAACTGTTCATCAGTTTGTAGCATTTGTGTCATGTTAGCTTTCAGCTCAGACCTTGACTGATAAGGAATTAATCCAAATTTATCTACATAGCTGATCTTTGTTTGTTTCTTCAGTCACGATATCCTGAGTTGATTCCATGATCTTCTTTATGTAATATTTGTTGCATTAAAAAAGGTTGTGTGTTGATTTGGGAACTGGTGATTGAGCACGGATTTTGCCTTCCACTGCATCAATTTTATCGTTCTATGTGAAGTTATTTCAACTAGGCGCGCACACAAGTGACGCCGAACCAGTGGCCCTAATGGTAGCAGCCTATTTACTTTGGCGTCTAGTGAGGCTCGAAGGTGAGATGCCAGCTGATCTTTTTGTTTCGATATATTGCCCCTACGAAGTGAATGATTCCAAGGGTTGATAGAAAATTTTCCCTCACCCCGGACAAGGATGGAAGACCTTTTTTCGTTCGCTAATAAAGTTCGAGAATGGATGAACAAATTCTTTCTTGTTGAAGAGAATTGGGAGCATCGCCCTGACGGCCTAAAATTGAATGTTAGTTCTCGCGCTACAAGAGAGAGAATAAGAATTATAACACATAATAACAATAAATGTAAAGTATTATAAGATATAGAAATATATTGTTATACTTTGCATAATCTTATGAATGTTTTTGTAATATAATACATCATCATGTGTATGCATCCTTCATAGAGATATATTAAGCTCATATGTAAATGATATGTTTAATTCCATTCGAGAGAATATATTAAATAAAATAAGAATATTGATTTCAAATCCAAGTAAGTGCTGTCAAATTCTTGGTATGGTATTGAAAAGGGAGAATATAGGGGATTTGAAGTCATAGTACTTTCCACTAATTGAGTTTCATACATGCTTTTCAATTAGTTAAAAGCTTGATATTTAGATTTAATTTGCAATCATCCATTTCCATAAAATTTTGCTACTTGGTTAAAGTTAGCATTAATAGGAATCTAATTTAATAATGTAATATCCAAGGGAACAATACTGTAACACACTTTATTACTTGACTACGATACTTTCCACTTGCATGATTTTAGTGCGACGCTCATTTTAAAAGCAATCACTATCGTGAAAAGACAAAGCATTGTGATGACGACTTGGGGTGAAATAAATCAACTAGCATAAAAAAAATAACAAGAGAGAAAGTCTCTTTTTCACTTATCTCATATATTGCCATTTACAACTTGTACATTCAAAGCTAAAAACCACTCATGAGTTACAAAACAGAATTGTAACATTTGTAATTAATAGGAAATGGAGGATTAATGTAATGAAGTAAATTATATTTTCACCACAGATTGCGGTCGAAATGAAACTTGGAATACAATCAATGCATGGTTTAACATTTAAATCAACCAATTCAGAAGAACCACTGAAAATTAAGTCTTGGGGTTATGGACATCTATCCTTTATAATAACTGTAACATAAAACTAATAGTAACAATAATAATAATCCAACTCTGTGAAAAATGACCAGAATGCAAATTCATTCCAGTCCGAGTAACCGTACAATGCAACCCCAGCCACTTCCAGTAACAACTTTTTCAAGAAGTATATCGAGAATGAAAAAGACGTGCAATTTCACACATTTCCTCATCAATAAAAGGCAGTGTCTAAAACAAAGATCCTAATTTGAATGAATGTCTTTCTTTGCAAACAGTTCGCAATAGTTCTGTGGCAACTTATACGTAAATTTGGCTTTCAATCAACTATAACGAAATACAATTCAAAGGGTAGAGTATAAATGACAGAACAGCTAAAAGAAAATTATATACAATCTAGGAGGTGCTAGCACCCATTGACAAGCTCCTCACAGCAACCTTAACGGCGCCCACGACACTAAGATGCCTCCTCTGTGGACTCAACCCGTGCTCCTCTTGATTCTCACAACTATCGTCTATGTGAACCCCGACAAAGTATGCCACCTGCACATTTACGTAAGGAGTGTTAAAGATTAAAGTAAAATGATTTAAACTTTTCGATGAGATAGCTTAACATGACATAAAAGCATATTGATGTTCAAGTCTCCTTGCCAACCATTTATGAAATTGTCAAGCATCAAGCCTTCATGAGAATATAAATTTTGTTTGCACGTATTTAAATAAATAAATGTGTCTCATGTCTAACAGCTAAAATTTTTAGATGATATAGTTCAAGATGGTATCAAAGCACACACAAGCTCATGTGTTCAAGTCTCCTTGCCACCCATTTATGAAACTACGAACATGACAGGCATTTCATTAAAATATGAATGTGGTATACACACGAGGGTGTTGAAGAATAAACATCTTATAAATTTGTTCTATCTAACAGCTTAACAAGACCCTTCAACAAAAAGATATGCCAGTCAAGTTCTGGAGTAAGATATAATATTTAGATCAGTAGTTCAAAGGGAAAAGTAGTGGAGAATAGGCTAAAATAAATAAATCAAATGCCTATCTTGATCCAATTCACAAGCATGATGAGTATAGAACTTTTTCTTCTCATTAACATAATGAACCTCCTTTAAGTTACTGCTTCGGGGAAGGGGTGAGGGAAGTAAAAATTTGATATCTTTAAACAAAGTAGGGTTCCCAAGAATAGCTAATTTCCTGGCTTTTAAAGAGCAAAATGGTCTTGACCTTCAAATTTAGGCAAAGTGACAGGCTAAATATTGATAATTAGGAAATCACGACATGGTTTTTAGTCTTCATCAATCTGCACATGATAATTTTGCAGGGAGATGTTTATGCTATAACATCACTTCACTGGCAATAAAAACAACAGGTAATTTCATCTTCTACGAAAAGAGGTCAATGTTCACATGATAAAAGTTCTATGAAGCTACCTGGGAATCAATAATTGTGTTCCTTTTTCGATAGATCTAGAAATTCAGGTGGCAAATTGTTCATTATACTGACTGAAAATCAAAGAAAAATATGGACCTATCATCGTTAAAATCTTCATAATTTCAAATATTTGAACTTGTGTTAATTCTATTGCACAATGACAAATTTTCTATATATACTCGCCTAGTAACTACACGTTAACATGAAAATGAAGGCAAAGCCTTGAGGAACCTTTGCTGGAACTTATCATTGCAATGACTTTTCTTAATAAAGATAAACTAAAAAAGAGATAAATTAATGCGACGAACTGAAGATCTGCTGAATATGTGCATGGTATAGCTTTAACAAGCAATCAAGCTAAACGGACATCTAGAGTAAACTTGTATTTAAACTTGATGACTCAGCATTCTTTCAGAACTACAATTATCCAGTATCAAATGGTGAGGTTTCAGAGTCAAAAGTGCCAAAAACTGAGGTATATGGCCCCGTAGCTCTTTAGCTCATGTGTATACGATAGCATCTTCTGTCTATGTCTGTGAGTTTCATCCATTAATAACCCTCCAGAAATCAATGTTGTTCTTAAATTTCTAAGATAGAAGATGAAGGACAGAAGAAGAAAGAATTAAATTAACTAGTGGCAGAATTTAGTGTTCGTATATTTATCCACTTGGTAAACTAGGAACATTAGAATCATTTTCGACACAGGAAATTACAGTCGGTCATTTGAGGAATATGTTCAAAAAGAAAAGAACAACCCAGCAAAAAGATTGTCTACAATTTCGTTATTTGTATTGTCCATTCATTTTAATAGAGTAAGACTAATCTACCAAAAAAAAAAAAAAAAAAA